>JACEIK010004195.1:48946-71457 GCA_018107945.1 Datura stramonium | reverse complement strand
CTATGGATCGTCTTTTGCATGTATGTTGAGTTCTTTTGTGAAAGTGAGAATAAATTATTTTATTTATGCCCAAGTTAATCTTATTCTATATCTTGTATGGAAACGGGCATCTCTCCTAATTGTGAGGGGCACACCGGTAAGACTTTCGTTTAATATTTATTTCTAAATTACATATAATTCATGTTGGCCCAAAATATGTCTAAATATGTCTTGATAAGTTAGTTTTCAAAAGCTAAGTGATTTTGAACTTTGCCATCTTAATGTTGAACCTATATGCATGCGAGTGAGTTATTTGAGCTTCATTGATTTGTATCATGATCCTAAGTGTAAGTAGACCTATTCATAGGATGAATATTGTGCTTAATTGTTATAAGGGAAGTAGTAGATTGTTCTAGGACGAACAATAGTTTAAGTGTGAGGTGTTGATGAAGGGCTTATGGAATGAAGATAAAAAGAAGTTGAAGTCGTGGGCAAAGGTTGAGTTTGGAAGATGCATAAACAGAGTTCCTGACGGGTTGAGGGAATGACTCGTTATGTCTGGTAATGAGTCGCGAAGTCAGTCGTGGAGAATGAGAAGAGAAATTTTGAGAAAAATCCAGTGAAGGTAACGAAAGATATCACGAATCGTCAGGTGTTGACACGACTCATTGTGAGAGCATTGGTTCATCAGGTGCACTGGAATTTTGGAGAGATAGACCACGAGGGGCCTAACGAATTGTGCCCATGCACAACGAGTCGTTAGGTAACCCGTTGCCACAACTGGCGATGCGGAAAGGCTTCCAAAACAGGAAAAAAGTGGATTTCCTACTTCAACTAGGAAAAGGAAAATTAAATCCCAAGACAAATTCATCAAGGAATGAGGAAAGCATCTAACTACTATAAATACCCTATATTTTAATGTAATAAGTATCAAGCTTTAAATTAAGTATCAAGATTTAGATCAAGTTTCAAGTTCAAAAGTCTTCAAGTAGGATTAGAGTTTTAAGTCTCAAATTTTTAGATACAAGTTTGGTATCTTACGTTTGGAACTTCGAGATGATTGTTGAATTGTTCTTCTTTATTGTTTCAATAATCAAGTGAGTTTCTTCCNATTAATTTACTTATAAACATGATAGGCTAAAACCACCACAACTGGGGTTGTGGGAACCATGACAAATTAACACACATAGGTAAAATACTTAGTGATTCTTAAACGGAGTTTATGCATGTATTGTTTCTTCCTTCGTTTTAATTGATTTTTAATGGTTTCAAACATTAAGATTTGCCTTATTCTTACTTACTGAACCAAGGATGTAGTGAATGGGAAAAGCGATAAACAACGAGATTTGAGTCTATCAACCCTCATCTAATAGCTTGAACTTGTCCGGGGATAGCTAATCCGATATTAAGGGTAAGGGTCAATTAAGGTACACCCATAGACGGACCAAGTTGCGTGGTGAAAATCACCTAGATAGGGGACCAACCATTTAGGTGAACCTAACTTACCAACATTGCATGCTAAGCACCAGAATATATCACTAGTATAAAACACCTTGTCGTTATGAAGTCATGGGGAACACTTACTCTAGTTAGTTGCATTAATTTGGAAACAACAAACAATTTCTCAAAATTGTTATTTATTAATTTTACAAATTCCCCCTCTTAGGAAATAATTAACTAAAAAGTTTAAGCATTAGCGTTCTTCTATATCCTTCCATATTCCCTATGGGATTGACCCCAACCTCTTGTTGGGTTCTTTACTGACAATGTCCGCTTCATACTTCGTTAAGAAGTGTGAGTTTGAGCATTATCACAAGTCAAGCCTTGGGTCAAGGCTGAGACTGAGGAGGCTACAAGAGGGATACACAGTAGATTGGACAACTTTGAGCTACGGCTAAATGAGCCGGTAGCTGAGCGGCCGGATGTGGGAAGCTTGAGAGAGAAGATTGGTTCACTGCGGAGTCAAGTTGCTGAGCTTTTGTCTAGACAGCCGACCATATTGCCAGCCACAGCCCCTCATATCACACCATTATGTGCACCAGCCACTGCTGCTGTCATGATTGCATTGGAGGGGAGTGTGCCTTCACACCTACCTCCATAGGATGATAGTAGAGCTTAAATCACCATTGGTATGTCCCTCTCTTATTTTTTATTTCCTTGTTTTGGGGACAAAGCATGTTTTTCAAAAAGGTGGGGTGTATCTGTCTTTTGGGTTGTTGATTCATCCGAGGGTTTTTGTTGCCGTATTTCTTTACCCTTAGGCATGCTATCTAGTATAATTGACATGTTTAGGATGTTTTGTTTTTTTTAACTAGAAGTAGCTTAGAAATGCTAAACAGCCAATAAATGCACATGCGTTTGATGTTTTAAAATTATTGAAAACAAAGAAAATGACCCTTTTTAAAAATTTTGTTGTATAGTTAGTTATGTGTGTGACTGCAATGCATGATTATTATGGATATTTTTATGGCATTTGTGTGATTAGAATGATTTACTATAGCTTAGATGTGTATGAACCGGATAGGGAGTGTGTGATACAAACCTGTACCAGGTGTGAGTGAGTTCTTGCCTAGTTCGATACTGTGTAGGTGATCTAGAACTTGCCCAGTTAGTCTTTACTTAGATTAAAGGATAGTAAGTTAGGAGAGGATTAGGGCTGGGGGTAGATCACAAAGGAAGTCCCCAATAATATAATAGTATCCACCTACGTTGGTGTGTAGTTTTGGGGCATAGGGTGATCGAACCTTAGCCCGCTCGGTGCTAGAGTCTTCTCCCAAAACATGCAATGCTCTACATCGTATATAACCAAGCTCAACATCGTCTATTAATGAAGCTCAAAAATGATATCATGCATAAACTCAACATTGTATGAAACGATGGTCAACAATGTCATTTGACAAAGCTCAATAATGAAACCATGCATGGACTCGACATCGTATAAAATGAAGCTCAATGATAACATACATCTCAATTATGAATTCATGCATATGAGAATCTTTATTTAAAAAAATACCACAAGATCAAGAATACGTGGGAGCATCTACTCCAAAACCATGTGGTAAGCTTACTTTAGAGATACTACATCATCATACTTGATATAAGGATCTTGCCCAAAAACTTTATCATGCTTGGATATACTCAATTCATTTTGAAAACACTAACATAATCATGGGTATCTTTAGAAACATGCTTTTCATCATCAAATCCCATCATCCTCATACATTCATCATCATTCTCTTCTCTCATGAACTTCTCATCCATGGGCATATTTTTTTTATAATTTAGAAAACACAATTTTGATTGAAAACAAATTTAAAATTTTCCCAAGCTTGACAATTCATCAATATAAACATAATCTAATCGCACCCATGTGAAGAAATTGAAGAATTATTCAATTGGGTAAAAACCCCATAACTTGATCATATGAATTTCTCATACTTAGCTAGAGATTTGGACATGGGTGTGGAAGGGAACACCCACTCATAACTACACCTAGAAGGGATAGATTCGACCGATTCTTTGATTGCCCAAGAGGAAATTTGATGGAAACCTTGAAATTTAGCTTTGAATCACTTCTTCAACCTCTCAAGTTTGCATGCATGGAAAGAAATAACTTAGAATAGGTTTTCCCCTCCTTAAACCCACTGAAATGAGCCTTAAACGATGTAGTATAGGACCTTAGAACATAGGAATAATGGAAATACCCTTACTGAAATCGCAGAAAAACTGCTCACTAGACAAAACAATGAATGACCCGTGGTGTCTATTCGTGCTTTGCACTGTCCAGGCTAGGTCTCGGCTCACACAATGACCTAAATGATGGGTCGTTCAATCCTACAATGGGTCATCAAATTACCCATTGTTACCTTCATCAACCTAAGCACTTTCTCAATCGACGAGCCTTACCATGACTCGGTACTAGAACCCACGAGTTGTGGTCTTATTTCGTCACATACACTGACCACCTCACTAAGCTAGCAATAGCTGCTCACCACAATACGTGGTACCTCACGATGGGTCATTGGGTGGCCCGTGGCATCCCTGAACCTCAATTCCAACTCTCACCATGGTTCCATACGATGACTCGTTGTACCCAACAATGAGTCATTGGACTGGTCGTTGTCTCTACTGACCCACAACTAGACACCCTTCACGACTCACTCCCATGGGTCGTTGGTTGATCCCATGATCCGTGGAACCTCTTGTTCTGCAACAATTTTCCCTAGTTTTAGTAGATTTCATATTTAACTCTAGGGTCTTATTCTTAGGCACCTCCGGGGTATTACAATATCTCCGCCTTGGGAACATTCGTCCTTGAATGTTGGAAACAAGCAGAAAATAGAAACATGCGATTATCATAATCAAATACTACTCATTTAACCCAGAAACTGGTGGAATGACTACCTCCGAAAAGAAATACATAGCTGAACCGAATTCAGACATCACATACGTCTATCATATCATAAATCAAACATGTGCACATGAACTGAACATGGAAACTGATTAGAGAATTAGGGCAAAAACTGAACAGGTGATGGTATTTAGCCATCATAGCCTCTTCGGCTTCCCATGTAGCTCCCTCAACATGTTGATTTCTCTATAACACCTTCACCAAAGCTATTTCTTTGTTCTTTAGCCTCCGAACCTGATGATCCAAGATTGCAACTAGAATATCCTCATAACTAAGGCTATCTCCCACACCAACGCTTTCCACTGGGACAACTAAAGATGGATCACCCAAGTTGTTATGAATATATGGGGAACACTTCCCTAATTAATTGCATAAACATGATCACAACAAAAATTTACCACTTTCTTACTTGATTGTTTCTTTAAACCCCCTCTATTAGGAAATAACTGTACTAAAAGCATAAATAGTAATGTTATTCTAAATCATGACTATATTCCTTGTGGGATCGACCCAACCTAGTTGTGTTCTTTATTGACAACGTCCGTGTCATACTTTTCCAGGGATATGATTTGAGAATTATCAATCACATATCGGCTAGATTCAAAGTGACAATAGCGGACCTTGGTTCACCTAACCTAAGTTTCCTGAAGATAGATATGGGCATCAAATTTATACATTATTCTACCTCACAAAGAGATTGTAACTCGTTAATTGCACTAATTTGTATTGGGTCGGTAAAACTCCCTAGGTCTTTAAGCTTTTGAGAAAACTTGCACAAAAACCTTGAACTGCACTTTCCTATAAGTGTGATCTTGTTAAACTCTGTATGTATCCTCTTGCAATAAACCACATTCCTGAGATACTACACATATTTATACATCCCCTTTAGTACATCGATTAGAGGGATGTTTATGTGGAGCTTTTTGAAGATATCAAGAAACTTTTTAAAACCAGCATGCTTTTTCTTTTCTAAAATCATTGCATGAATGGAGATGGAGGTCTAGAAACTACCAATTCAGGCTAAACTTTAGCTTCCTTATCATTGCCCTGGTTTACCTCTAACCTATCCGCTGACTTTAATTTAGCATTTGATCCATTGCTTGCATGTGGCGCCTCCTCTAACTCTTTTCCACTTCTTAAGGAGATCACATTAACTGACTCCTTTGGGTTCTTGTCTATGTCATTGGGTAATGTACCTAGCGTTCTAGCATTTTGTGCATTGGTTATCTTCCCCAGTTGAGATTACTTCTTAGTCAATGCTTTCTTTCTTTTGTTGTTGATTTGTTGTTGATGTTGCAAATAAGACATGAACTAGTTTGATCTTTCCTCTAAGGAACTGTTCCCTTGCAGTGCTGGTGATGGTTGTTGATTTTAAAGATGGTGGTACGGAGGTCTCTGAGCATTCTAATGACCACACCAAGAGAAATTCGACTGAGTTTTGTAGTTCAGGGTATAGTTGTTTCCTTAAAATACCTGATCATGATTCTATTGTCCAACATAAAATCCTGATTTGTAATTCAAAGGACATCTGAAATAATTATGACTATCCCCACACATCTCATAATATAGGGACAACTGTTGTACTTGGTGGACCTGTTGCACAGGTCTACAAATTTTCTTTGTTAAACACTATCTTATCAAATTATATAGCTGATCAATATCGATTCTTATTGCTGAGACTCCATCAACTTCTAACCTACCAGCATGCTTTGTGCTGTAAAGACTGTTAATATCATGATAATCCCAGTTACTGCTAACATGAGATTGAGAAGGGCCATCAATTCATTATAGCTCTTGGATAATATCTATCATTAAGCGATAGAATCTAGTAGCGCTTTGGAGTCTTTCCTAAATGCCTCTAGAATAGTGATGTTGGGCATATTTGTATGCCCATTTGCCTCGTTTTTGCCCATCATTCACCTTATTTTGCATTCACCTTATTTTTGAGTTCATAATCCTTCTTCATAAATTCATAAATTCATATGTTTGTGTGTTTTGGTATGCTAAAAAACGATTTGAGGTGTTTTTGAGTAGGAAACGAAGGAAAAAAGGACCCAAAATGAACCAAGGTTGAAGGTTCGGCAGCCGGTGGTAGCTAAGGTTCGGGGCCCATGGCCGGGCGCCAACGCTGTCCTCTACCCATGAGATAATTCTTATCATTTCTGGTGCTAAGTGGATGGAACCCCATGCCAAGTCCTTAACTTGTAGAGAGCATGTAAAGTTGGATGATCCCAAGGTACGAGTAGAGATCATGAGTCGAAACATCAACGTGTGTGTACAAACCATACCATTGTCTCACGGAAAACTTTAGAGGATGCCACTTCAAAAGATAAGGCTGTGGATAGGCAATGTGCCCGACTTGTATATCATTGAATGCATACTAACTCCTAGGACTTAACTAATTTCAATATCGCTTTTTGCACACACGGATGGAAGCCATAACTCGTAACTTTATGCTACGAATCGTAGGTTATGTCGGCAGTAGATCCATGTTAATTTAGTAAAGGTTTTCAACTATATATATATAATTTTTTTGGTTATTTTCTTTAGTGAGACCGATTCATTAGTTTCTAATTGTGATTTTTTATTTTCCTAACACTACTTGGAGATCAAATACATGAATTATTTTTGAGTTTTTCTTGATCGTTCTTGAATTGATCATACTTTGATTGTGTAATAATAAATTGGATTTTTCATCAATAGTCATTCTAATTTGTTAATTATATTTTCTTCTTTGAAATCTAATTCTTTTCTTGCAATCATGAATAGCTAAAACCTCAAAACTAGGGTTGTTGGAACTATGGTGGGATAACTAACTAGGGTTAACATAAGGTGATTCTAAATGATTGTGCATGATTGTATTATTCATCTCTTTCTTATAACAGTTTCTTAACGGTGTGCAACATTAGGACTTGCCCGTATACCCTAATTTCTTGAACAAGATAAGTAGAGATTGGGAAAGAGAAGAACAACAATACCTTTAACTTTAAGCGTCATTGAATAACTTGAGTTGTAGTTACAGGATAGTTAATTTGGAATAATTGATAACAGTTAAAGTAAAAACATTCAAGAGACCTAATTCGGTGATTGAGTATAGTCATCCAATAGGGACGAATTAGTTGTTTGGTTGAACCTATGTTATCAGTTCTGCAGGCTAAGTATTGGGATAGATCACTAGTGTAATAACCCAAAGTTGTTATGAATCTATGGGGAACACTTCCCTAGTTAATTGCAGAAACTTGATCACAACAACAATTTACCACTTTTTTTACTTGATTGTTTCTTTAAACCCCCCTTATTAGGAAATAACTATACTATAAGCATAAATACTAGCATTATTCTACATCTTGACAATATTCCCTGTTGGATCGACCCCAACCTAGTTGTGTTCTTTATTGACAACGTCCGTATCATAGTTTTGCAGGGGTGTGATTTTAGCTTTATCAATGACACATATCGGCCAGCTGCAAGGCAACAGTAGTAGGGCTTGGTTAACCTAGCCTAAGTGTCTTGAAGACATATATGGGCATCAAATTTATACTTTCCCCTAGATCACAAAGAGATTGCATCTCGTCAATTACACTAATTCATATGGAAGGGTGATGTACCATTGGGTTCTTTTCTATGTCACTAGGTAATGTACCTGGCAGTCTAGCATGTTGTATATTAGGCTAATTTCCCTAGTTGGCATTACATGTCAGTCAACACTTTCTTTATTTTGTTGTTAATTTGTTGCTGCTGTTATTAATAATACATGAGCTAGTTTAGAGTTTCCTCTAAGGAACTATTCACTTGCAGTGTTGTTGATGGCTGTTGATTTCAAAGATGGTGGTACGAAGGTCTCTGAGCATTCTAATGACCACACCAAGAGAAATTTTTTTGATTTCTGTAGTTCAGGGTATAGTTGTTTCCCTAAGAACCCTTATCACGATTCTATTGTCCAACATAAAATCTTAATTCGGGATTCAAATGACATCCTGAATAATTGTGATTATCCCCACACATCTCACAAGATGGGGATATCTGTTGTACTTGGTGAACCTACTGCACAGGTCTGCAGATTTTCTGTGTTAAAAATTGTCTTATCAAATTATATAGCTGATCAATATCGGCTCTTATTGCTGAGACTCCATCAACTTCTAACCTACCTTGCGTGTTCTATGTTGTAAAGACACTGTTAGTATTATGATAATCCCGATTACTGCTAGTATGAGATTGATATGGGGCACAAATTCATTATAGCTCTTGGATAATATTTGTCCTTGAGCGGTATCATCTAGTAGCGCTTTGGTGTCTTTCTCAATCCCTTTTTAATAGTGATGTTGGGCATATTTCTATGCTCATTTGCCGCATTTTTTCCCATCTTTCACCTTGTCTTGAGTTCATAATACTTCAATAATGCATAAATTCATATGTTTGTGTGTTTTGTATGATAATGAATGGTTTGAGGTATTTTGAGAAAGAAACCAAGGAAAAAGGACACAAAATGAACCATGGTCGAGGGTTTGAGAAGCTGAGAAGAAGGTTCAGGGAGATGGCTGGCACCCAACACCCAGTCCTCAACTTTGTAAGATAATTTAATCACTTTTGGTGATATAGATGGTGCCTCACACCAAGTCCTTAACTTCATAGGATGTTCATTCAACACCGCGGCGAGATGGTGGGCGTGGAGCCCCAGAGCTTCGGAGACTTAGAGAAAATTCCCAAAATTCTTGTGAGATAGAGGAAGCCACGCCCTAGAAGGGTCCTAATGTGCATAAATTTGACTAACACTCTAGTGATATGGTGAGAGTGGAGCGCCAAAAGTGCTAGAAGTACAACAAAATAGGCTTAGTCCTTGGTGAGATGGTGGGGGCACAACTAAAATTGCTGAAAATTTGACTAACTCTGTTGTGAGATGGTGAGGGTGTGCGCTAGGCCTGTTTCGGGTTGAAATTTATGATTTTAAAGCTAAGTGTTGGTGGGAAGAAGCATCATTTGAAGGCTCAACTATAAATAGAACCTCTAGGTCGTTTGTTACATATCTTTGAACCATTTTATACTTTGTATTTCATTTATGGAGGCTTGTAAGACATTTGGAAGGAAGAAAAAGTTCTAAACTAGGTTTCTTCTCTTCTTTACTATTTTTTTTTTCGAATGATGATGATTAAGTATTCATTTTTCCACTTGCCTATGAGTAGCTAAACTCATACTCTAGGGTATAGGCTATGGTGAATGGTTGATTGTTTCAAAGACTGATTTGATCTAGATTCGCTTAATCTTTAATGGTTATTTGTATTTCATTATTTTAATTTCTTATTTATAAGAATGATCACCTTATAAGTAAATCACTTAGCTTTCGATTGAACTTGGGAAAGGGAATCGATAGGGTTAAAGGTAAATACATAACAATAATTTAAATACCCTTTGTAATACCCTGGAAGTGCCCAAGTCTAGACCCAGGATTTAAAAATGAAAAGCAGCAGAAATCTTGAAAATGTTCTCAGAACGAGTCATGGTACGGATCGTTGGTGCCATCAACGACCTATTGGGATGTGTCCATGGTGGGGTACTGCAGGTTTGGAGTTGGAAGTAACGGGTCCAGGAACAACTCGTTGTTTGATGTTATGAGGCGTAGGATGGGGCCACTGTGAGACTGGTCCTTGGTGAAAGAGGAAGTAACAAGTCGTAGCATGACCCATTGCAGGTAACAATGGTCAGTGGTCAGCAACCATTTAAAGGGATCCCCAGGTTAAGGCAGTGGTGACAACGACTGGCAGCAACGAGTCATTTGATCTAGCAATGACTCGTCCTGTCCGGTTGTTGTAGGAGATCAGAGACCTGAACTCAGGGTGTACCAAAGGGAGGTAACAACAGACCGTAGGAGCTAATAACAGATCGTACTGACGTCCGTTGTCACTGGATGTTCAGTTTTTCCAGGAGTTTCGTTAAGGGTATCTGCATAATTCCTCAGCCCTAGGGCCCTAAACTACGTTGTTTTAAGCTCAAAATAGGGTGTTTTATGAGGGGTAAGTACATTATAGGCTCATTCACATTCATGCATACAAGTTGAGGGCTTAGAAGGTGATCAAGCTTAGGTTCTCTATAAGTTTTTCTTCAATATTTCATTGGGCAGTCAGAAAAGTGGTAGAATTAGATCCTACAAAGCATGTAAGGTCATGAATAGGTGAATTTGTTCACACCCATGCACAAATCCCTCTCTAATTCGTGGAAATATACATGTTGATTCTATGGTATTTTAACCCAATGCATGAAATTCCTAATTTTCTACATGAGTATGATCTAAGTATACTTATATTATTGAATTATGATTCATGGGCAAGTTTTACATTGATTTCAATTATAATCATATTTTCAAGCTTTATAAATTAAAATGCCCATTTATGAGAAGTTCATCAAAGTTGAGATTTATGATGAATGCTAATGTATAACGAGATATTATTGGTGAAAAACATGTTTTTAAGTTACCCATGTTTATGATCATGTTTTCAAGTGAATTAAGTATTTTCAAGAATGATTAAAGTATTGGGTAGTGCCCATATATTCAAGTATGATTTATGATTTCACGAATTAGCTTACCACATGGTTTTGGAGTTAATGTTCCCAATTATGTTCAGCTTATGGTATGGTTTGAGCTAAAGCTCCTCATGTATGATTTTAGATTTGATACATATATGATTATTCAGCTTCGTCAATATATGATAGTCAGCTTCATTGAAAAATAACGGAGAGCGTATGCATGTTTTTGGCAGTAGTGTCAAGCACCGAGTAGGCTAAGCATCGGCCAACCCTAGGCCTTTGTCATGACCGGAGAGTAGACCCGGATCGTAAATACAGGACAAGGAGCCCCGAAAGACTCCGAGTAGACTCTTTTCCTGAGCATACATCTATTTCATTGAAGGAAAGCGGATGACTTAAAATAAAATCATGGTGGAAATGAAATCATAGCATAAGATAGAAAAGCGACAAAAAATCCATACATGACAGTTGAGTACTACAAATAGTCTGATAGCCTCTAATCGTACTAGATGGGTTGATGGAAAAAAAACCAACTAACCAATCAAGGTCTAAACATATAGCTCTCGGAACATTAGGACTCACCAAAAAGGGGCTGATAGCAAACTCTAAATGGACTACTTATGAGGGTGAGCCTGAGAGTTGGGTCTTGTATCATGAAATGATATAACATCGAAAGTATGTAGGTCAGTATGTGGAATATACGGAGTATGCAAGGTAAGTAAAATGAACATTTAAATGCATAATGTTCATGAGAGTAGGACGACATGATCATAATACTGAAATCTTAAATGAAACGCAAGGCTCAAGGATTTCAAAATATTTTTAAACTTATCGTAAACATGGACATGAGAGAAAACATTATAAAACATGACTTGAGCCAAGATTTGCAATCATAAGCATGCATAAACAATGAGGAACAGTGTGAGATTCTTATAACCGACATACCCCATATGAGCACACCTGGAGCCCAACCTATAAACCTAGTAAGGAGGCTGTTCGTACCTTTCCAAGGGTAGAACCATGAAAGGTGTGATATCACTCATGAAGGGCCCATTAGGGCAAAGGGGGACAGTCTCAAGGGAGGTCCCAAACATGACTTACGGTGGCACGTAGTCTTGAGATTCAAGGCGTAACCTGGGCCCCGAACCTACTTGGTGTTAAATACTACTCCCAAAACATGAAAAGTGCTCATAAAGTAACATACATTACATACATGGGCTAGTTAAATCATGATAATCATAAACATGCTTGAAGGTTCGTGAACTAGCGATGAATCAGGCCCGTGAGTCAGCCAAAGTCATAAATCATGAATCATGCTTGACATATGGGCATTGCACGATATTTAAACATAATTGAAATACTAAATTTGATATAAATCATGATCATAAAAACATGGATAATTGAAAACATGCTTCTAAGTTGAAAATTCACATCACACTTGTAAAATCATCATAATAAAGAACTCTCATGGATTTCTCATAATTGGACACCTTAAGTTTAAACACTAATATACAAAATAATGATTTAAAACAATATACAATCATCCCGTTAATCAAAACCCATCAATTTAGACATACTAGTAGCATACCCATATCGATTACTTGAGGATTCATGCATTGGGCTAAAACTCCATAAGAATTGAATTGTAGAATTCATGGATTAGGGAGAATTGGGCATGGGAGTGGATTAAACCACCCATTCAAACCCTACATACCTGATTTGGAGTTAAATCTCTACACTCCCTATATTTCCCAAGAGGAAAATTGAGGAAGCAAGCCTTGAAATCTCCTTGATCACCCCTCTATCACCTTTCTACTCCTTTGCATGCATGAATGAACACTTAGTATAGTTTTTTCCCTCTTAAACCCACCTTTATGAGGTTAAAATGATGTAGTTTAGGACCTTAGGACTTTGAATTACAGAAAAAACCTTAAATCATAGAATTTTGCTAACTGCCAGTTCCCACGAGGGACTGGATGACTTATCACCAGGGTCCATGACTCATGGCCTTGATTCGTGAGGTACACTGCCAAAAATCACCATGGGACCCCATGGGGACACCACAAATTGTGGTGAGTGACTATGAGTCGTGGTCACCATCCGTGGCCTACACTGCCCCACTATCCTTGCAACATTTCCAGTCCAGACCACGGGTGACTCCACGAGTCACGAGTCGTGCGGACTGACCACGACTCGTGGTCATGCCTGTTGCGACCCTTCAAAACTTCATTCACTTCCCTTTGACCACGAGTCACCTCATGACTTGTGGTTCCTCCTCATGGGCCACCTAACGACCCCTTTGGTGACCTAGTGTAGAATTTCAGTTTTTCTCCATTTCAACTCCCGAGTATGATCCTTGGATTTTTAGGGTATAACAGCCTCAGAACTACGTGCCAATGTAGGTTTACAAAACATATATATACTTTGGGACCTGCATTGTGAGGTATCCCCTACACCGAAATGGGCCTTGAACTTGATATCGATATCATGGTATCGTCCTTAGTCCTGGAAAGGCTTTGGACGGCTCTACCCACTTGAGTATGATAGTTGGGACCACGTAAGCTCAATCGTGGTGATGTCAGTTATATGATGAGTCTCCCATTATTCCTCAGGATTTCAGTTATGCATGTTTATCATTTATGATATCTATATACATTCTTAAGTAGGTTTGACCTAATGTTTAGTCTTACTTATGATTATTAG
This sequence comes from Datura stramonium, assembly GCA_018107945.1. NCBI lineage: Eukaryota > Viridiplantae > Streptophyta > Magnoliopsida > Solanales > Solanaceae > Datura > Datura stramonium. Next base: position 57,845 of record JACEIK010004195.1, on the reverse strand, counting down.
ATTTCAACTTTGGGTCAATCAATTCAGTTATGATGTTATGTATGTTCAGGTCAACATTTAAGAAAATAGCACGCAAGCCCTTCTCTCAGATTCTTATCTTGATTATGTTTTATATTATTCATGTTTTAAATGATTTTAATTATTTAAGCAGTTTTACTTACCTTGCATACTCGGTACATTTCATGTACTGACTGCATACTCTATACGGTATCGTTTTATGATACATGCTCTGACATTTAGATTCAGCGCCATCACATGCCAACATTTGGAGTTAGCATCCAGTCTCTATTGGTGAGTCCTCATCTCCCGAGGACCAATTGTTATCAAATATCATTGTACTTTCAGTTTTCAGATTCAGAGTGTTAGTTGGGGTCTTGTCCCATTACCTCATCAGACTGAGAGGCTTTTCAAACAATAGGTTATATTCAGCTTTAGACTCATGTTGTATTTTCGGATTGTATGTTATGCCTAGACTTCTGCTATGTTTTCTATGCTAAGTCTTCCATTTTATTTGATTGAGTTAGATGTATGTTCATGCCATGGGTTGACTTGGGGTCTCTCAGGGCTCTTTGTCTCATGTCTCGATCCGGGCCTATGTTTAGGTCATGATAAACTTGGTATCAGAGCCATAGGTTTGAAGTGTCCTAGTGTGTCTGAAAGCTGCATTAAGTGGAGTCTTTTTCATGGTTGTGAAGCACGCCACACTTATGATAAAGAGGCTACGAGACGTTTAGGAAATGTTTCCTTCTTTCATGATCTATGTCGTGCGGTGAAATGTCTCTCTATTCTTCTAACTCGTGTTATTCGCAATTGCAAAATCATGCCTCCCCACAATGTTAATGGTAGAAGGAATGGGAATGGAAATGGCCATGGTGATGGCAATAGGGATGGGCACCAGAAAGCCCCACCAGTCCATGAGCACCATGCAGCGGAGCCAGTTACCCATGGTGAATTCAGGGCAGCCATTCAGATGCTAGCGCAGGCTTTGACTGCCTAGGCCAACCAGCAGGCTGTGGCCCATGTCCTGAATAATGGGAATGCACGGCAGCACGAGTCAAAGATTTCCTAATGATGAACCCGCCAAACCCGCCAAAGTTTCTTGGGTCCAAGGTGGTCGAGAATCCACATAAGTTTATCGACAAAATTGTGAAGACACAAGGTCATGGGGGTGAATGGAGTAGAGTGTGCTGATTTGGCCTCACATTAGTTGAAGGGGGTCAAACACATTTGGTTTAGACAGTGGAAGGATCGTAGGGCAGCCATAGCAGGCCCTATCAATTGGGAGGAGTTTCACGTTAATTTTATAGCTCATTTTTTCCTCGTGAGATGAGGGAGTTGAAGGCAGCCGAGTTTGTGAACCTAATTTAGGGGAAGATGACACTGCAGGAGTATGCCCTAGAGTTTAATCATTTGTCAAAGTATGCCCCAGAGTTAGTTGTTGATCGGAAGGCGCAAGTGCGCAAGTTTTTTCATGGGGTGGCGGACTATCTAGACAAGGATTGCAGAACCTCCATGCTCCATCATGATATGGATTTCCCTTGTATAGTATTGTACGCCCAACAGATGGAGGTGGCACATCTGAGGGGGAGAGAGGCTAAGAGGGCCAGGACAGATAGCTATAGTTTCTCTCATCCAAGGCCAAGTGGTGGGCACTGACAGCAGACCCACCAGAGGCCTTCAGCCCCAGCATCTTCATCGATGAGTATGCCATCCAGACCCAAGCATGACCATAGAGGATGAGCATTAGGCTCTAGGGGTTAGAGAAGAAGGTCTACGGACTCCAGTATCCCAGTTTGCGATAGATGTGGTCGGGGCCATGCAGGTCAGTGTTTGGTGGGTACAGGTTCTTGCTTCGGGTGTAGGAAGCTTGGACATATGCTCAAAGACTGCACAGTAGCTAGACAGGGCCATGATAGGGGTTGAGGCCTAGCTTCCAGTTCAACAGCTCCACCCGCTCGCCCAGCCCAGCAGGGGGCATCTACTAACACAGGTGGCGGTCAGCGCCAAAATAGATTCTATGCCTTAGAATCTCACCAGGAGAAGGAGGTCTTCCCAGATTTAGTCACTTCTATGTTACGTGTTTTCCATATTGATGTATATCCTTTGTTAGATCCAGGGGCTACCTTGTCTTATGTGACACCTTATGTGGCTAGTAGTTTCGGTGTCAGTCTGAAAATCTTGTCAGAACCCTTCTCAGTTTCTACTCTAGTGGGTGATTCAGTTGTAGCTAGACGGGTGTGTAGATGTTGCTCGATCGCAGTCCTTCAGAAAGTCACCTCAATAGATCTAGTAAAGCTAGCCATGAACGACTTTGATGTTATCCTTGACATGCATTTCCTATTTTCATGTTATTTCTCAGTTAATTGTAGAACCCAGGCAGTAGAGTTTAGAATTTCGGGAGTGCAAGTCGTAGAGTGGAAGGGTAGTTTAGTTGTGCATGTAGGTCATTTCATTTCCTATCTTAAGACCAGAAAGATGATCACCAAAAGTTGTATATACCATATAGTTAGGGTTAAGGATGCTACATCTGATATCCCGACTATCCAGTCAGTCCTAGTAGTATGCGAGTATCTAGAAGTCTTTCCAGATGATCTACCGGGAATCCCTCCTGAGCGGGAGATTGATTTTGGTATTGACCTTCTTCCCGATATGTAGCCTATAGTTATTTATCCTTATAGAATGGATCCAACTGAGTTAAAGGAGTTGAAGTACCTGTTAGAAAAGAGTTTAATTAGACCGAGCAAATCCCCATGGGGTGCACTAGTTCTCTTTGTCCGAAAGAAAGATGGTTCTCTTCGTATGTGTATTGATTATCGACAATTGAACAAGGTCACCATCAAAAATAGGTATCCTCTTCCTATGATTGATTATTTGTTTTACCAGCTTCAGGGTGCCAAGTATTTTTTGAAGATAGACCTCAGGTTCGGATATCATCAGCTCAGGGTTCGGGAGAGTGACATCCCGAAGACAGCCTTCAGGATGCGGTATGGTCATTATGAGTTTGTAGTTATGTCTTTAGGACTAACAAATGCTCTTACAACTTTTATGTACTTGATGAAAAGGGTGTTCACGCCATAGTTGGATATGTTTGTGATCGTGTTTATTGATGACATCCTGATATACTCTCGGAGCGAGGAGGAGCATGCCACTCATTTGAGGGTGGTCCTACAGACTTTCAAGGATCGTCAACTATATGCTAAATTTAGCAAGTGTGAGTTTTAGTTGAACTCACTGGCATTTTTTGGCCATGTGGTGTCAAGTGAGGGTATAAAAGTGGACTCTCAGAAAATAGAAGGGGTGAAGAATTGGCCCAGACTAGTGAATCCTTTAGATATGCAAGCTTTTTGGGCGTAGCTAGCTACTATCAGAGATTCATTGAGGGATTTTAATCTATTGTAGTGTCATTGACCAAATTAACCTAAAAGAAAGTGAATTCAAATGGTCGGATGTTTATTAGAGGAGCTTCCAGGAGTTGAAGACTCAACTCACCTCAACACTGGTGTTAACTCTACCGGAGGGTACCGATGGCTTGTGGTGTGTTGCAATGCTTCTAGAATCGACCTTGGTTGTGTATTGATGCAACATAACAAGGTTATATCATATGCTTCCAGACAACTGAAAGTTTATGAAAAGAATTACCTGACCCATGATTTTGAATTGGTGGCGATGGTATTCGTCTTGAAGATATGGAGACACTTATGGGGGTCCATGTAGATGTGTTTACAGTCCACAATACTTTGCAATATGTGTTTACCCAGAAGGATTCAAATCTACAGAAAGGAGGTGGTTGGAGATACTTAAGGATTATGAGATGAGTTTCCTTTACCATCCAGGCAAGGCTATTGTAGTAGCATACGCACATAGTAGACTCTCTATGGAGAGTGTATCCCATGTGGATGTGGGGAGGAAGGAGTTGGTGAAGGATGTGCATCGGCTTGCAAGGTTGGGAGTTCGTTTGGCTGACTCGACCAATGGCGGTGTTATAGTTCAGAATGGGTCAGAGTCATCCTTGGTGACTGATGTGAAAGCTAGACAAGATGAGGAACCTATTTTGTTAAAGATAAGAAAGTCGTACATAATCATAAGGTAGAGGACTTCTCCAAAGGGGAGATGGTGTGCTTCGATATTAGGGTCGTTTGTGTGCCCCAGAATTGATGATTTGAGAGATCAGATGTTGCTTGATGATCATGGTTCCATGTGTTTGATACATCCATGTGCCACCAATATGTACCGAGACTTACAAGAATTCTATTGGTGGAATGGCATGAAGAAAGATATCGCATAATTTGTAGCTAAGTGTCCAAACTATCGACAAGTGAAGGTTGAGCATTAGAGACCGGGAGGTGTGCTTGAGGATATTAGTATTCCTACTTGGAAGTGGGAAGAAATCAATATGGACTTCATCACAGGGTTGCCTCGCAGTCATCGGCAATATGACTCCATTTGGGTGGTTGTGAATAGGTTGACCAAAGTTCCTCACTTTCTACCAGACAAGACCACTGATTTAGCCGAAGATTATGCCAAACTATACATCCGAGATCTGGTTTGGTTGCATGGAGTGCCCTTGTCCATCATATATTAGACAGAGGTACTTAGTTCATGTCTCAGTTTTGGAGGTAATTTCAAAAAGGACTGCGTACTCAAGTTAACCACAGTACAACATTTCACCTGCAAACGGATGGTTAGGCGGAGCGGACAATTCAGACTCTTGAGGATATGTAGAGAGAATATGTGATTGACTTCAAGGGTAGCTGGGATGACCATTTGCCTCTTATCGAGTTTGCATACAATAACAACTACCATTCCAGCATCTAGATGGCTCCGTTTGAGGCTCTCTATGGGCAGAGATGTAGATCGCCTATTGGTTGGTTTGAAGTCGGTGAGGTTGCGATGATAGGACCAGATTCAGTCTATGAGACCATGGAGAAGGTTCAACTCATACAAGATAGGTTGAAAATAGCTTAAGGTCGCCAAAAGTCTTATGCCGATGTAAGAAGGAGGGAACTAAAGTTCGAAATTGATGATTGGGTGTTTCTAAAGGTGTCTCCCATGAAGGAAGTGATGAGGTTTGGAAAGAAAGGAAAACTCAGCCCTTGTTATGTTGGATCCTACCGGATTGTGAGACGGGTTGGCCAGGTGGTATATGAATTTGATTTGCCCTAAGAATTAGCTTCTGTTCATCGTATTTCAATGTATCACTCTTAAAGAAGTGCTTAGGTGATCCATCCCTATTTGTCCCAGTGGACAGTGTCGGTGAGAAAGACAACCTTACTTATGAGGAGGTTCCGGTGGAAATACTGGGCCATCAGGTTCGAAGTCTAAGAAACAAGGAAGTAGCTTCAGTAAAAGTTCTATGGAGGAATCAACATTTTGAGGGAGCTATGTGGGAAGCCGAAGCGGATATGATTGGATAGATACCCACATCTATTCCCTACCGGCTCAATTCCATCTTGAGGTATCTGTTCGCCCTAAAACTATATTTAGTTCCATGTTCAACTCATGTGCCCCAGTTTCTTTCATGTATAAGGATGTATGTATGATTCATGAATTCAGTTCGGCCATGTAGTTTAAATCGGAGTTAGTCATTCCATCAGTTTTCGGCTTGTATGACCAGTAATTGAGTATGATGATTGCATTTCTATTCTTTCTGTATGTTTTCCTACATTCGAGGACGAATGTTCCCAAGGGGTAGATATTGTAATACCCTGGAAGTGCCCAAGTCTAGATCCGGGATTTAAAAATGAAAAGTAGAAGAAATTTGGAAAATGTTCTCAGAATGGGTCATGGTATGGATCGTTGGTGCCACCAACGACCCATTGGGATGTGTCCGTGGTGGGTACTGCAGGTTAGGTGTTAGAAGTAATATGTCTAAGAACGACCCGTTGTTTGATGTTACGAGTCATAGGATGGGGTCATTGTGAGACTGGTCCTTGGTCAAAGAGGAAGTAATGAGTCATAGCACGACCCATTGTAGGTAACAATGGGCCATGGTCAGCATCCATTTAAAGGGATCCCCACGTTAAGGCAGTGGTGACGGCAACTGGCATCAGCGAGTCGTTTGGTCTAGCAATGAATCGTCCTGTCTGGTCATTTTAGGATATCAAAGACCTGAACTCAGGGTGTCGCAATAGGAGGTAACGACATACAGTAGGATCTAACAACGGATCATACGGACGTCCGTTGTCACTGGCAATTCAGTTTTTCCATGAGTTTCATTAAGGGTATTTCCATAACTCCTCAACCCTAGGGTCCTAAATTACGTTGTTTTAAGCTCGAAATAGGGTGTTTTATGAGGGGTAAGTTCATTCTAGGCTCATTTACATTCTTGCATGCAAGTTGAGGGCTTAGAAGGTGATAAAGATTAGGATCTCTACAAGTTTTTCTTCAATTTTTCAGAAAAGTGGTAGAAACAGATCCTATCAGGTATGTAAGGTCATGAATGGGTGAATTTGTTTACACCCATGCCCGAATCCCTCTCTAATTCGTGGAAATCTACATGTTGATTCTATGGGGTTTTAACCAAATGCATGAAATTCCTAATTTTCTACATGGGTATGATCTAAGTGTGCTTCTATTATTGAATTATGATTCATGGGAAAGTTTTACATTGATTTCAATTATAATCATGTTTTCAAGCTTTATAAATTAAAATGCCCATTTATGAAAAGTTCATTAAAGTTGAGATTTATGATAAATGCTCATTTATGACGAGATATTATTGATGAAAAGAATGCTTTCAAGTTACCCATATTTATGATCATATTTTTAAGTGAATTAAGTATTTTCAAGCATGATTTAAGTATTGAGCAATGCCCATATGTTCAAGTATGATTTATGATTTCACGAATTAGCTTACCACATGGTTTTGGAGTTAAGGCTCGCTATTATGTTCAGCTTTTGGTATGGTTTGAGCTAAAGCTTCTCATGTATGATTTTAGATTTGATATGTATATGATTATTCAGCTTCGTCAATAGACGATGGTCAGATTCATTGAAAAATGATGGAGAGCATGTGTATGTTTTTTGGAGTAGTGTCCAACACCAAGTAGGCTAAGGGTCGGTCAACCCTATGTCTCAGAATAATGCGCCTACATAGGTTTACATGTCATATATATACTTTGAGACCACCTTTGTGAGCTATCCCCTGCCCCGAATAGAGCTTGAGTTTATTATCAATATCATGGTATTGTCCTTAGCCCTAACAAGGCTTTGGATGGCTCTACCCACTTGAATGTGATAGTTGGGAACACGTAAGCTCTATCGTGGTGATGTCGGTTATATGATGAGTCTTCTATTATTCCTTTTCAGTTATGCATGTTTATCATTCATGATATCTATATAAGTTCTAAAACAAGTTTGACCCGATGTTTAGTTTTACTTATGATTATCAGATTTTAGATTTGGGTCAATCGATTCAGTTACGATGCTATGTATGTTCAGATCATGATTTCAAAAAATAGCATGCAAGCCCAACTCTTATATTCTTATCTTTATTATGTTTTATATTATGCATGTTTTAAATTATTTTTCTTATTTAAGACATTTTACATACCTTTCATACTCGGTACATTCCACACGCTGACCACATACTCTATTATGTATCATTTTATGATACAGGCTCTGACCTTCAGACTCAGCCCTGTCACTAGCCAACTTTCGGTATTAGCATCCATTCTCTATTGGTGAGTCCTCATCTCCCTAGGACCAGTTGTTATCTGATATCTTTGTACTATAAGTTTTTTGATTTGGAGAGTTAGTTGGGGTCTTGTCCCATCAACTCATCAAATTTAGAGGTTTTTCAGACAATAGATTGTATTCAGCTTCAGACTCGTGTTGTATTTTCGGATTGTATGTTATGCTTAGACTTCTTCTATGTTTATTATGATAAGTCTTCCATTTTATCTGATTGAGTTAGATGTATGTTAATGCCATGGGTCGACTTGGGGTCTCTCGGGGCTCCTTGTTCTGTGTCTTTATCCGGGCCTATGTTCGGTTCATGACACCCTTGAACCTATTGGTGAGAGAATTGAAGTTGTTGTTGAGTATAGGGATATACCCTTCAACCTATTTAGTTGAAATACAAGTAGGCATAGTCATGGTTTCATGCTTCTCCTGCGACAATAGGTATATAGGCGTTAGGGTTCATGAAATAATTCTTGGATACTAGGGATAGTAGCAACGAATGGGATACTAACTTGCAACTACAAACTAGCAACCATAGGAAGAATCTTTCTAGTGTAATCACGTCTTGAAAACTAAAATTGAAATTGCAAAGTGCCATTTCCCTAGATTTTCATCATTATCGAAGTAAAAACAAGCTTGCAACTGCTTTTGTTAATTTTATATTAAAGCTTTTAATAGTTTAATTTCCCAAACCATTTCCCATTTAAACTATTTTGTTAGAATAGAAAAATAAAGTAATAACCTTATAATGATTAAAACTGACAAGTCTCTATAGGTACGACAATGGGGGCTTCTAGTCCTATATTGCTTGGGGACCACGTGCGCTTGCGTGCGCTTAGGCGACATCAAGTTTTTGGTGTTGTTGCCGGGGACTTGAATATTGTTTGATTGTTTCTAGGTTTGTATTTTATTCTTCTATTTTGTATTTTATGTTTGTTTATGTCTTTTTGAAGCTTATAGGGTTGTGTGCTTAGTGTATACCAAGTACGAGAAGTCAAGAATCATTTTTGACTTATCTTGATCCTGAAATTGAGAGAACCTTTCGAAGATTAATCATGGAGAACAATGAGAAGGCGTAGGGCAACCAACAAGAGAGATTTCTAGCAGTGAACTTTGCTAGGCCAAACATGGAGAATGCTTCTAAAGAGATTTTCAAGCATTCTATCACTGAGAACTTTGAGTTGTGGAAGGTACAAAAACACTTACAAATATCAGG
>JACEIK010004195.1:28956-48728 GCA_018107945.1 Datura stramonium | reverse complement strand
CCTCTTACGTTAGACTTGATTAGTTGATGAACTTTTATATGTATAGATATATACCCATTAATTCAACACACGTATACGATTTACTAATTAAAGTCTAACACAAAGGTAAGCCATAACATACCTGGGCGCCAAGCTGCTGTCATGAAATCAATGGAGTTATGTTTCTTATCCCAAATAGTGTTCTTTGAGGAAAGTCGTCAGGGAAGAAGGTGGAGTTTTGTTCTTTATGAGCCACCTTACTTAATTCACAGTGGAATGCCTAAATTTTTCCCTTAGGGTGTTTTTAACTAACAATCCTTATTAGAATAGGAACTGATTCTTAAAATAAACTAAAATACGAAACTCTAATTTGCATTATTCACTAAAATGGTCTCGCTATGACAGTAACTACTCGTTGTAGTGGTTCCGTCTGCATGGGCCTACTTTAGTTTTTAACCCTGAAAAATAAAAAGCATAATCTTAAAATGATTTTTTTTAATTCTTGGCATGTGTTGCCAAGAATCTATAACAATCAAGCGGGTCGTTACAGTTATCCTTTAATTTTTTTCTCATTACCTTCTTCAACTTTAGATTTTTGCTTATTAAACTTGATTTTTTGAATGACACACCACTGGTATTATCTTTATTATCACACTTCTTTCTTTATTCCTTCAAAATAATTTGATCTATTGATAGCGAAGGAACCAAATTCTTCATCAATCTCTTTATTTCTTCATCTCTTCATCACGATTCGAGATTGAATTTTTTGAATTACCCACCGTCCCTTTTTGATTTTTCCACGTTGATCCTCATTATGGTAAACTTCCTAAATTTCAATCAATATCATTTGGTAATCCTGAGTTATCTTCATATCACAATCTTCCATTCTATATTTTCCTCCTAAATCACTACCTTTTTAGTTTGTTGAAACTTTGATTTTGGGCTTTTGGTTAGTGGGGATTTTAGAATTTTAAAGTAAGAAATTGTCAGGTTTTACTTGAGGCAAATAAGAAAGAGGTTTTAGAATTAAACTTTATAGGGATAACATGTGATCAAGTATCTTGGTAATTAGTTTCAAGTTAGATACTGATGTGATTTTAGGAGTATGATATTGAAATACGGATTACAGACCTAGATTAATGATATAGCAACTTAGATAAGCTCATGCATTTTGACTATTTAGGAAGGAGGTGCATATCTGACTTGTCATAAGAACCCAATTCTTTGAATTTTATTATATTCATTGCAAGTAATCATTCTTAAGAGTATGATTGGATTAATAGAACTCATCTAGCCACTTTTATCATTCCATGAGTGTATACTAGTTAAGTTATAAGTTTGGGCTAGATACTTACCTATGATTCATCCACTATCACTAGGAAAAATCAAGAGCATTCTAGATCTGAACTTGATAAGAACCAACAGATCCCTTCTTCTTTTGTTTTTTTGAACATCCTCTTGATCATTTACTAAGGGGAATGATTTTTTCTTATATCTTTTGTATTGGCCAATTCCTCCTAGAATATATTTTATGCCCAACATTCAAAGAATCAGGTTCTTTGTGTTGTTTTTTTCTAGATTCGTTGGATCTTAGAAGCTCCTTCATTCATCAATATATAACATTGATCATCAACATCCTTTTTCTAGCTTCTTCTTCGCTTGGTTACTTAGATTTTTGAACATCTCATTCATCGTATTTTTTATCTTTTCAGAATTTGAGTATTGCAACTTTAAACCTGGAAGCTCTTATATCTTAGTCAATTGATCCACAATCCTTTTTCCTTTTTCTAAACTCAAAATACTCAAATATTGAATTTTATGAGTAGCCATGATTCTTGTTGTATCTTCTCTTTTATTAGAGAACTAGGTTTCTTAGTTCTATAACACTTTAGATCTTTTTTCTTCTATTATATACTTATGATATTCTTCTTCTATTGGTCTTTAAATGTTCATTATCTGGGAGTGGGATTATTTAATTATTCATTTATATGCCCTAGTGTCCCTCTTCATAGGCTTGCAATAAGAGGATATGTTACTCTTTTCTCTGTCATATGATAAGGCCTCTGCATATGTTTTTGATTTCCCCTACTTTTACCCTTCCTTTCAACTCAGAGAGGAGTTGCAAGAACCTATATTGTCTTAGATTATGTTATGAGAATAATGATGACTCGTTGCTTGACTTCACTATTATGAGAACCAGGTTCATCTCTTGCCCTTTTCTCAATATTAAGCTTGTTTCGCTGAATAAACCATATTTTGACCCTCCATGTCTTCCTTTTATGTCCATAGTCCTTATAATAGAAGCATTAGGATTTGTATGATATAGGGAATCCCATGTTTTTGTTTTTGGTCTTTACCTCTTTGTACCCCAGTCCTTTGTGGCCATTATTGTGATTTTCATGCAGGAATGTCATAGTGTTTGAGGACCTGGTCCATTGATGTGCTCTTCTCAACTCATTTCAAACCCTGTTCAATTCTTATTGAAGCATCTTATTCCTTTTATATTCATCATAAAAATCAATCTTGACACCCTTTATCATATTTTCTAGTTCTTTTAGAGCATCATTGACATGATCCTTCTCTTTAGTAGGTACAAAAAGAAGCTTCTCAATCTCTAGCCCAGCCTTCTCATTTTTTAGTGCAATAATCTAGTTCTTGAGAATTTCAATTTCACTCTCTAGGTTCTTATGATTTAGTTGAAGAGCAGGTACTCTTTCATTAATTTTTTTCCTTTCAATATGAAACTCTCGAAAGGCATTGAGGATGATGTTAGTCACACACTCCAGTTTGTTCCTAGAGTAAGTATATATTTCATCTGTGATCTTAAGGAAATTTACCTTACTAATGTCCTCTTTGCACTCTAAATTAGATTTATCCATCAAGGCTAAGATCTTCTTTGATTTTCTTCTTTGGCCAACAAAGCTTAAGTGTATATTTCATCTTTGATCTCAAGGAAATTTATCTCACTATTGTCCTCTTTGGACTCTGAATTAGAGTTATCCATCAAGGATAAGATCTTCTTTGATTCTTCTTCTTTGTCCAGTAAGGATTGGTTGTTGTCTCCATCTTTATCATCCTCATCATCACATGAGCAGTTCCTAATAGCTGCCAATGATTTCCTTACTACTAGGTTTGCCTGCCTAGTAGTCATCCTAATCCTAGGTATTTGATCCCTTCTTCCTCTTCTAAGATCATGTCTTCTCCATTCATCATCTCTTTTTGGGCATTTTCTTATGAAATGAATAGGGCTTCCACACACATTGAATACATATGATTAGGTACTCTTGGTATTGAAGTGCCATCTCTATTTAGGAACCCACCTTTTCTTATAATCTTGAAACCTTCATGTGAGTAGTTCCAAATCCTCCTCTGTAATGCCTTGGAAACTCAAAATCAATATCCTGGACTTAAACTAGAAAATCTAAACAAACAAAAACTACATAAATGTTGCAGGACGGCCCACCTCACGAGTCATTAAGTGACCTCATGACTCGTTAGGTGAGCTGTGAGGAGAAGGCTAGATAATGTAAAGGAGGGAGGCAATGTACCTAACGAGGGACTTCATGAGTCGTAGTCACTGACCACGACCCATTAAGTCACTCATGATCAGGCCTAAGTTGGAAATTATTTTAGTTGACTAGTGTACTTGACGAGTGGGTGAAACTAGTCGTCACCTATGGCAACAACTCGTTAAGTGACTCGTTATGGGACTTAGCATTAAATCTACAAAATGTAACAGTGTGGTCCACGACTGGTGACCACAAGTCGTGGTCATAGATCATGACTTGTTAGGTCCCTCATGGTGACCTATTGAGGATTCTAGGCAGTGTACCTGACGGGAGTGACCACGAGTCGTGGTCAGTCACCACGACCCGTTAAGGACACTTGACAGTTTTTCCCAGCAAATTTCTAAGTGTTATTTAGTAATTTCCTACCCTTCCAAGATTTAAACTACATTTTAGCATCAGTTTCAGAAGTTTTAGTGGGGGTAATGGGTTATTTTCCTCGTTCCCAACTCAAACTCCCCAGAAATAGAACGCAGAATTCCTCTCAGAGCAGTTCAGAGCTTCAAATTAGGGCAGATCCTTCTTCTTCAATTCTCCAGCAATTTCTCCAGGCTTGTTCATTAGGTATGTGGGAATTCAACAAGGGAATTGTCCTTCCCTTTTATCCCCCAAAATCCTTCCATAACTCCCTTATCAGTTTTAGCCCTGACCTTTCAAATACGAATGAATTCCATGTTATTTTTCGTTAATTTCGCCTGGAATAGATGTCCATGTTGGTTGTTCATATTATCTTCATCAGTTCCTAATTAAATTGTCAATGTTCGTACAGAAGTGAATTTAAGCCCTAACTTTTGAGTATTGATTTTTGCTTATTAAATTTAATCTAGTGAATGAATAATGTTTGGGGTAGAATTTCCTAGAAATTCTTACTATATATTTGTTGAGCAATTATTTTATTGTTAAGAATGATTTTGCCTTGTCATATGAGATTTCTTTAATTCTTAAACTGTTGCCATATTATGAAATTCCCGTGTTGTTGGGATAAGTTGAGTTCTCTATTAGCTGCTAGTAGTGTAGACCAGTTAGAACGTAGAATTTCTTCAGAATCTTTCAGAAAATTGTTAACTGATAAGTTTGACTTCAGTCCTATTTCAAAGTGTCAGTGGTTCCTCTCAATTATAAGAATTAGACTCAGATTATAGTTTTTAGTCCATTAGGCGGTCATGACATTCTAGCATATAGCTCTGACCAGCCCCAAGACCCCAGTTCAGTTACAGCTTATTCTTAGATGGTTACGACGCTTCCAGACAAGCAGTTCTGACCAGTCTAGAACCCAGTTTCAGAATCTGGTACGATAAGACTCTCAGGGTACATTCAGTATACGTCCCTGACTAGTCTTGGACCCCAGTTTCGAGCTATCAGCTTAGTAGTTTAGTTTAGGTTTTCCAGTGGGAGTAGAACTTAGCACCGAGCGGGTCGGGGTTCCAGCGTACCCAGGTTCCCAAAACTACATTACCAGCATAGGTTATAGTATTACTTGGCTTGATTTGCCCCAGACTTTTGTGATCACTCGAGTCATGCCTTTATACCCTGGCAAGGTATATTGGGTCCTACCGGTAGGTGTATACATCGGACTCCACGTCTAGCTTACGTGGTTATATGTCGCTTATAGACTCTCCCACTAGTCAGTCCGGTCCAATTTTAGAATAAGCAGCTCATTTTAGTTCTAGTCTATTAGTTAGTTCAGTTTAGATCAGCATCTCAGACTCAGTACCTTCATACTTAGGACATGCCTTGACCTTCAGACAGAGTCATCTTTACCACCTCAGATGACTTCAGTAGTACAGTTCAGTTTACTTATTGGTCATTGCATGTCACATCAGATCAGACATTGTATCCAGTTATGTTTTCTTCTACTTACTCAATACATTCAAAGTACTAATGCATACTTTTATACTATATCATTTCATGATACAACTGCAGGTTCTCAGACTCAACACCGTTAGTTGTCGCAGTTCAGATTCTCCATCGCAGCAATTGAAGTGTGAGTCCTCATCATCTGAGGGTATTATTTCTTTCTTTCTATCATGTATTAGTTTGAGTTAGACTTAGAGTTAGCTGGGGGCTTGTCCCAGCAACTCCTCAGTTAGATGGCTTTCAAACATACATGATTTTCATATTTATCAGTATTATTCAATTGTTGGAACTTTATGTTTTCAGACTTGTCTCTCATAAATACTTTATGATATTATTTCAAAGTTCCGCTATGCATGTTTACTCAGAATGCTAGTGACTGATAGACCAGTGGTTGACTTGGGGTCACTTATGGCTTCAAGTACCGTGTTACGCCCAGGGTGTAGGCTACGGGGGTGACAAACTTGATATCAGAGCACTAGGTTTAGAGTATCCTTGGAATGTATGAAAGCCCATCGAGTAGATTCCTTTTCATGGGTGTGAAGCGCGCCACACTTATGACAAGGAGGCTATGAGATGTTATTAGGAAAATTCTCTTTTGTTCATATTCTTTATCGTGCGTCAAATTTCAAATTCCAGAACTGTCCTTCTAATTCGTACTCTACTTCATTTCAGTGAACCATGCCTCCCAGAGGCGGTAACGGAAGGAGGGCCAGAAATGCCAATAGACCTGCCCTACCAGCCCCGACAGCTTCTCAAAATGATTCGGTTTCTACTGCAGATTTTAGCGGGACCATTCAGTTACTGGCTCAAACCGTGACAAATCAGGTGAATCAGCAGATGGTTGCAGTAGCCAAAAATGGGTCCGCAACAACTGCTCGGGTATGAGATTTTACCCGAATGAATCCCATGGATTTTTATAGAACAAAGGTGGGAGAGGACCCACAGAGATCATAGATGGAATTAAAAAGATCACCCGGATTATGGGTGTTAGCCCCTCGAAGAGTGCTGACTTGGCTGTCTACCAACTTAAAGGGGTAGCCCAGGTCTGGTATGAATAGTTAAAGGAGAGGCAGCCAACGAGAGCAGGACCAATGGAGTGGGAGGAGTTCCACACAGCTGTCTTGGATTGGTTTTTCCCTTGGGAGTTGAAGGAGGAAAAGATGGCAGAGTTTATGAACTTGTGTCAAGGCAACAGGACAGCGGAGGAGTATGCTTTGGAGTTTACCAGGTTATTCAAAATTCTCCAGAGATGGTAGCCGAGCCAAGGGCCCGCATGCTGAAGTTCGTTAATGGGGTATCTAATCTGGTCCTCAAGGAGTGCAGGACCGCGATGCTGATCAAGGACATGGACCTTTCTATCCTGATTGTCTATTCCCAACAAATTGAGGCTGACAAGATGAAGGATATGGAGAGAAAGAACAAGCGGTCAAGAACTGGACATTCAAATTTCGGCCATCAGAAATCTAGCGGTGGTAACCACTCACAACAGCAACAACAGAGGGCCCCAACACCTAGCTCAGCGAGCGCCCCAACCTTTCAGTCTCGTCAGGATATGAGGGGTGGCTCATCTAGCACTCAGTCTCAGGCTCACAATACCAGGAACAAGTACCCATCTGTCCCAAGTGTGGTAGGAATCACCCAGGAGAACGCCTTCAGGGATGAGAGGGCTGCTTTGGGTGTTGACAATTTGGACACACACTTAGGGAGTGCCCGTCATCAGGGCGAGGGAGATCACAATCTACCACATCATCAGCTCCAACAGGTCGACCAGAGTATCAGGCTAGCACATCAGGTACAGATGGCGGTCAGCGCCAAAATCATTTTTATGCTCTATCTTCCTGTTAGGATCAAGAAAGCTCACCTGATGTAGTTACTGGTATGTTACATCTCTTCCATCTATATGTATATGCCCTCTTATCTCCAGGAGCTAATCTTTCGTTCATAACTCCATATATAGCAGTTCAATTCAATATAAGTCTAGAGGTCCTCTCAGAACCATTCTCAGTCTCCACCGCAGTTGGCGAGTCTTAGAGCTAGCTGGGTGTATAGAAATTGCCCAGTATCAGTCCTGAACAAAGTAATTCCAGCTAATCTCATAGAGCTAGACATGGTCAACTTCGACCTTATTTTCGGCATGGATTGGTTACACTCCTGCTATTCCTCAGTTGACTGCAGAACTAGAGTGTTCAAGTTCGAATTTCCTAACGAACCAGTGCTAGAATGGCCGAGCAGTAGTTCAGCGCCTAAGGGTGGGTTTATTTCCTACCTTAAGGCCCAGAAACTAATTTCCAAAGGATGTCTATATCATCTTGTTCGGGTCAAGGATTCCAACTCTAAGACCCCAGCCATCCAGTCAGTTCTAGTTGTTAGCAAGTTCCCAGATTTATTTTTTGAAGATCTTCCCGAAGTTCCCCCTGAACGGGAAATACACTTCGGAATAGATCTCCTCCCGAGTACTCAACCCATCTCCATCCCTCCTTACAGAATGGCTCCAGCTGAGCTTAAGGAGTGGAAGGAGAAGCTAAAAGATCTTCTTGACAAGGGTTTTATCAGACCCAGCATCTCTCCCTGGGGTGCTCCAGTGCTATTCGTGCGTAAGAAAGACGGTACCCTCAAAATGTNCCCTCAAAATGTGCATAGATTACCGTCAGCTGCACAAAGTCACAATCAAGAACAAATATCCCCTACCTAGAATTGATGACCTGTTCGACCAACTTTAAGGAGCCAGTTGTTTCTCCAAGATCGATCTCAGGTCAGGGTACCATCAGTTAAGGGTCAGAGAGCGTGACATACCGAAAATAGCATTAAGAACTCGATATGGTCATTACGAGTTTGTGGTGATGTCCTTTGGACTCACAAACACCCTAGCAGCCTTCATGGATTTGATGAATAGTGTCTTCAAGCAGTACCTAGATATTTTTATCATTGTATTTATCGACAATATTCTGGTGTACTCCATAAATGAGGAAGAGCATGCCAATTACTTAAGATTAGCATTACAGACCCTTAGAGATCGCCAATTATTCACCAAGTTCAACAAGTGTCAATTTTGGTTGAAGTCCATGACTTTCTTGGGTCATTTGATCTCAGGTGAGGGGATACAGTTAGATCCTCACAAGATTGCAGTAGTGAAAGATTGGCCTATACCTACCTCTCCCACTGAAATCAGGATCTTCCTGGGCTTAGTGGGCTATTACCGACTGTTTGTTAAAGGTTTCTCCTCCATAGAATCTCCTTTGACCAAGATAACCCAGAAGAAGTTGAAATTCCAGTGGTCAGACGAGTGTGAGAAGAGTTTCCAGGAGTTGAAGACTCGACTCACTACCACTCCAGTGTTAACCTTACCGGAAGGATTAGATGGGCTAGTTGTTTATTGTGATGCTTTCAGAGTTGGACTCGGTTGCATGTTAATACAGCGGAGCAAAGTTATAGCCTATGCCTCCGGACAACTCAAAGTTCATGAGAAGAATTATCCAACTCATGACTTGGAGTTGGCAGCGGTGGTATTCGCATTAAAAATATTGAGACACTACTTGTATGGGGCTCACGTGGATGTGTTCACAGTTCACAAGAGCCTTTAGCATGTGTTCATCCAGAAGGACCTAAACCTGCGTCAGAGACAGTGGTTGGAACTGCTAAAGGATTATGAAATGATTGTGTTGTATCACCCGAGTAAGGCCAATGTGGTGGCCGACGCCCTAACAAGACGGTCTATGGGAAGTGTAGCTCACATTGAGGAAGGCAAAAAGGATTTAGCAAGGGATGTTCACAGACTAGCCCGGTTAGGGGTGCAGTTGGTGGATTCAGCTAAAGGTGGCGTGGTAATGCAAAGCGAGTCAGATTCATCCTTGGTAGTTGAATTCAAATCCAGACAGGATGAGGATCCCACTTTACTTAAACTTAAGGAAGCAGTCCTTAGAAAAGAGATAGAAGCATTCTCCCAAGGGGGAGATAGGGTGCTCCGTTACTAGGGCAGGTTGTATGTATCGGATGTTGGCAAGTTGAGACAATAGATACTAGACGAGGAACATAGCTCGAGATAGTCTATTCACCCCAGTTCTACTAAAAAGTACCGCTACTTGCAGGATATTTATTGGTGGAACGAGATGAAAAGGGATATCGCCGAATTTGTAGCATAGTGCCCGAATTGCCATCAAGTCAAGGTAGAACACCAGAGACCCGGAGGAATGACTCAAGATATCAGTATACCCACATGGAAGTGGGAAGAAGTGAATATGGACTTCATTACAGGTCTACCGCGGACTCGACGGCGGCATGAGTCAATCTTGGTGGTAGTAGATCGAATGACTAAGTCAACTCACTTTCTCCTAGTCAAAACCATAGACTCAGAAGAGGACTACGCTAAAATTTACATCTGAGAGTTAGTTAGACTCCATGGAGTGCCCTTGGCAATCATTTCAGACAGGGGAATACAGTTCACCTCACACTTTTAGAAGTCCTTCCAAAAGGGACTAGGCACTCAGGTCAAACTCAACACTGCTTTTCATCCGCAGACCGATGGGCAAGCTGAGCGTACTATTCAGACCCTGGAAGATATGCTAAGAGCGTGTGCGATTGATTTTAAGGGTAATTGGGATGACCATTTACCTCTTATCAAGTTTGTGTACGACAACAGCTACCATTCTAGCATCCAGATGTCCCCATTTGAAGCATTGTATGGTAGAAGGTGTAGATCTCCTATAGGGTGGTTTGAAGTTGGTGAAGCTACCTTGATAGGGACAGACTTGGTTCACGAGGCAATGCAGAAAGTTTAGCTCATCTAAGAAAGGTTGAAAATGGCTCAAAGTCGCTAGAAATCTTATGTCGATGTGCGTAGAAGAGAGCTGGATTTTGCAGTTGATGACTAGGTATACCTGAAAATTTCTCCCATGAAAGGGGTGATGAGGTTTGGAAAGATAGGGAAGCTTAGTCCTAGGTATGTGGGACTTTATAGAATTTTGTGGCGGATCAGCAAGGTGGCCTATGAGCTAGAGTTGCCTTCAGAACTAGTAGTTGTACACCCAATTTTCCATGTATCACTTTTGAAGAAGTGCATTGGAGATCCAACCTCTGTGGTGCCATTGGATAGTGTGGTAGTCAAGGATAGTCTCACGTATGAGGAGGTACCAATCCAAATCCTTGACCGTCAGGTTCATAAATTTAGGAACAAGGAAATAGATTCAATTAAAGTCTTATGGCAAAATCAGCAGGTTGATGGAGCTACATGGGAGGTCGAAGAAGATATGATGGCCAAATACCCGCATTTGTTCCCTACCGGCTCCAACACAGCTTGAGATATTAGTTTTGACCCTAGAACTCAACTTAGTTTTCATGACTCAATTTAGATGTTCAAGTCTCTTTTATGTTTTTGAATGTATGTATGATAAGTAAATTCAGTTCAGTTATGTATTTTGAAACGGAGGTGGTCATTCCGGTAGTTTTGGAGTTAAATGAGCAATATTTGGAAAGTTTGATTGTTATTTTCTGCTTTCTGTGTGTTTTCTAACATTCGAGGATGAATGTTTCCAAGGGACAGATATTTTAATGCCCCGGAAACTCAAAATCAATACCCGGGACATAAATCAGAAAATTTAGAAAAAATAACTGCAGAAATGTTGCAGGACAGCCTACCTGACGAGTCGTTAAGTGACCTCACGACTTGTTCGGTGAGCCATGAGGAGAAGGCTGGATAATGTAAAAGAGGGAGACAGTGTACCTAACAAGGGACGTCACGCGACATGGTCACTAACTACGACCCATTAAGTCACTCGTGATGAGGCCTGAGTTGGGAATGTTTTTAGTTGACCAGTGTACTTGATAAGTGGGTGAAATGAGTTGTCACCTATGGTAATGACTCATTAAGTGACTCGTTATGGGACTTCGCATTAAATCTCCAGAATGGGACAGTGTGGTCCATGACTGGTGACCACGAGTCATGGTCATAGATCACGACTCGTTAGGTCCCTCATGGTGACCTACTGAGGATTCCAGGAAGTGTACCTAACGGAAGTGACCATGAGTCGTGGTAATTCACGACATCCCGTTAGGTCACCCGTCAGGGACACCTGACAGTTTTTCCCAGTGAATTTTTAAGGGCTATTTAGTAATTTCCTATCCTCCCAAGCTTTAAACTACGTCATTTTAGCATCAGTTTTCAAATGTTTTAGTGGGGGTAATGGGTTCTTTTCCTCATTCCCTACTCAAACTCCCCAGAAACAGAACACAGAATTCCTTTCAGAGCAGTTTAGAGCTTCAAACTAGGGCAGATCCTTCTTCAATTCTCCAGCAATTTCTCCAGGCTTCTTCATTATGTATGTGGGAATTCAACAAGGTAATTATCCTTCCCTTGTGTCCCCTAAAATACTTCCATAACTCCCTTATAAGTTTTAGCCCTGACCTTTCAAATACGAATGAATTCCATGTTATTTTTCATTAATTTCGCCTGGAATAAATATCCATGTTGATTGTTCATATTATCTTAATCAGTTCCTAATTAAATTGTCAATGTTCGTACAAAAGTGAATTTAAGCCCTAACTTTCGAGTAAAGATTTTTGCTTATTAAATTTAATCTATTGAATGAATAATGTTTTGGGCTGAATTTCCTAGATATTCTTACTATATATTTGTTGAGCAATTATTTCATTGATAAGAATGATTTATCCTTGTCAAATGAGATTTCTTTAATTCTTGAACTGTTGCCATATTATGAAATTCCCGTGTTGTTGGGATAAGTTGAGTTCTCCATTAGCTGCTAGTAGTTCAGACCAGTTAGAACGTAGAATCTCTTTAGAATCTTTCAGAAAATTATTAACTGATTTGTTCGAATTTAGTCCTATTTCGAAGTGTCAGTGGTGCCTCTCAGTTATTAGAATTAGACTAAGATTATAGTGTTTGGTCTATTAGGCGGTCATGACATTCTAGCATATAGCTCTGACTAGCCCCAAGACCCCAGTTCAATTACAACTTGTTCTTAGACGGTTACGATGCTTCCAGACAAGCATCTCTGACCAATCTAGAAACCAGTTTCAGAATCTAATCTGATAAGACTCTCAGGGTACATGCAGTATACATCTGACTAGTCTTGGACCCTAGTTTCGAGCTATCAGCTTAGTAGTTTAGTTTAGGTTTTCCAGTGGGAGTAGAACTTAGCACTGATCGGGCTGGGGTTCCAGTGCACCCAGGTTCCCAAAACTACATTGCAAGCATAAGTTATAGTATTACTTGGCCTGATTGTCCCCAGACTTTTGTGATCACTCAGGTCATGCCGTTATACCCTGGCATGGTATATAGGGTCGTACCAGTGGGTGTATACATTGAACTCCACGTTTAGCTTACGTGGGTTATATGTCACTTATAGACTCTCCCACTAGTCAGTCCAGTCCAATTTCAAAATAAGCAGCTCATTTCAGTTCTAGTCTATTAGGTAGTTCACTTTAGATCAACATCTCAGACTCAGTACCTTCAGACTTAGGACGTGCCTTTACCTTCAGGCAGGGTCATCTTGAGTACCTCAGATGACTTCAGTAGTACAGTTCAGTTTACTTATTGGTCATTGGATATCTCATCAAATCAGACATTGTATCCAGTTTTGTTTTCTTCCACTTACTCGTTACATTTAAAGTACTGACGCATACTTTTATACTATATCATTTCATGATACAACTGCAGGTTCTCAGACTCAGCACCGTTAGTTGTCGTAGTTTAGATTCTCCATCACAACAGTTGAAGTGTGAGTCCTCATCATCTGAGGGAATTATTTCTTTCTTTTTGTCATGTATTAGTTTCAGTTATACTTAGAGTTAGCTGGGGCTTTGTCCCCGCAACTCCTTAGTTAAATGGATTTCAGACATACATGATTTTAAGATTTATCAGTATTATTCAATTGTTTGAACTTTATGTTTTCAGACTTGTCTCTCATAAATATTTTATGATATTATTTCAAAGTTCTATTGTGCATGTTTACTCAGAATTCTAGTGAGTGATAGACCAGGGGTTGACTTGGGGTCACTTGTGGCTTCAAGTACCGTGTTACACCTAGGGTGTAGGCTCGGGGTGTGACATCCTCACCAAGGTCTTCATCTTGTTTAGCTTTAAGGATCAGGTTTCCTTATTTTCTTGGCGGAGCACTCTTCTGAATATGCAACTTTCTTATCTTATAGGTTCTTAAATTACCCATGAGTTTTTCTACTGTCACTGCCTCCAGGTCTTTTTCCTCTATGATTTCCTTCAGCTTTGCTCTCCCAAGAGTCAAGCAAGATATCAAGAAGCTTCTCAAACTTTTTCTTAAAGGAATAACTTCTCAAAGAGAGTTCAATACATTGGTGATATCGGTGAATCTATTGAACATATCTTTAAGGTATTCTCCTTCATTCATCTTGAATTTCTCACATTGTTTATTTAATAAGTGAACTTTTGACTTCCTAAGCTGACTTGCTCATTCATGAGTAATTTCTAAGGTATACCATAATTTCTTGGTAGTTTGACAAGACGATACTCTACTATATTCATCGAGTCCAATGTCACAAATAAGTATCTTCTTTCCCTTAGCAGTTTTATGGACTGCTTAATGTCTCGTAAAAACCCTCAAAAGTCCTAAGATCTGACCCTAAACTTGAAATAGAAACCAGCAGAAAAATCTGCAGTTTGCCTCAAGATGACTCGTGTGATGAATCGTGTTATGCACCAACGACCCGTCATATAAGTCGTGGTAAGCCTCAGAAGTTTCATCCTTTATACTATGATACCATACCACGATCGTGGTGTAATGGTACAACTTGTGGTTCCCATCTGAAGACAAGGCCCTGACTTAACTAGTTATAGGACAACTCATTGGACCAAGTGATGGGTCGTAATAATAGGTCGTCAGATAAGATTCAGGAAGTATGCAACATGATTTTAGTGACCATAAATGGATATAATGACTCGTTATAACGAGTGATGACCTATGATGATGATTCTGAGATGAAGTTCAGAGATTGAGCAAGAATAGTCCAACAAGTAACGACTGGTCACTACGAGTTGTATGTGACAACCTACGGCCCGTGGTGTGACCTATTGTCACTGACAGGTAAAAATTTCAGATGAGTATGTAAGGGAAATTTAGTAACTTCTTATATTTTTACCTCCTAAAACAGAATATTTTGGGATTTTTAAATAGTATATTTAAGGATTTAATTAGTCTAAACTCCCATTCTTTCCATTACAATGCAAGAATTCGAGATCATTAGCTCTCAAGTTCATCAAGCAAGCTAGGAAGTCATCTTCTCAACCTAGGGTTCTTCAAGCTTGAGTCTAAGTTTGACTTTTTAGGTATATAAGGATAACTAAAGTGAGGATTCCTAATCATCCTTATGCCCTACATCTATGCAAGAATTCATTAAGATCAAAGCTAGGGTTTTTACCTAGTTCTTGAATTGTCTTCTTCTCTATCAATTGAATTCTTCATTGTTGAGTTATACCTATTGAATTGTATCCCTTTGTTGTTGATCATTACTCTCTTGATGTTTTTTTGATGATATTCTCTTGAATTCTTGAGTTTATTGACTGTTGATGGTTGGTTCATGTCTCTTATACCATGAATCTGATTACATAAAGTCATGATTTTGAAAGCATTGTGATTTGAGTTTAATTGCATTATTTTCATAAACTGGGTAGATTTTTAAAAGAGTTCACATGAAGAGATTTTGAGAAAAAAAGTATGATTTTGAGCATGATTTTGAAAGTTAAAGTAAAGTCTTGTTTTGAAACTCATGAGATATTTTGAGCATAGAAACTCACAAGTTTTAAAAGAGATGTTTGGAGTATAGAAACTCCCATGCTTTTAAAGAATTTTTTGAGAGAAAGGCTCTCATTAAAGTAAAGAGATTTTGAGTGCAAGGCTCAATAAGTTTTTTAAACATCTATTATATTTATAGCTAAATTTATTTATAAAAGATGGTTTCAAGTTGCCTCAAATTGGCTTAAGTGTATGAGCATGTGTTTTGGGAGGATTATTTAGCATCGAGCTGGGTGAAGAGTTAAGATAACTCGTAATCCCTATAACTATATTGCCAATATAGGATAGGATTATGTCATTGGATGGGGTGACTACACAAAGATAAGTCCCTAATAAGGACTTCATTTATGGATGCAAAGTTTAGATCATTCTCCACCATGGCAAGGCTTTGAGCAGCCCTGTCAATTTGAGTGAGATAGTTGGGCATCATGTGCTCATTAATGATGGTGTCAGTTATGAGAAACTCCCATCCAAGTTAATGATTTGCATTTTTATTATATTTTTCAGAGATTGTTCTAATGTACAATTTTATTATATAACTGTTTTACACATTGTTCATATTATGTTTTATGCATCATTTAGATATCCAGTTTTAGTCACGTTTTATCAATTAGTTTATTCTTTAGTTTATATATTCTTGCTTAACTGTTATTTCATTCAGCCTTATCACATACCATATATTTTATATACTGACGCCATTTGGCGCTATATCTTATTATGATGCAGACCCAAGTAGACTGGATTAGCAGCCGACACTGTGCTAGGACTTCACTATCATTCAACTTTTGGTGAGGCCTCCTACTTCCGGAGAGTCCCAGTCTTATTGAGTATTTTTGTTTATAGAGCTTGAGGTAGCAGTGGGAGCTATGTCCTGGCACCTATTCATTAGTTATAAACGCTTTATAGATAGAGTTAGAGTTGTGTCAATAATGTTACTTTATAACATTAATTTTAGTTTCAATTAATAAAACTTAGTTTATTTATTTAGCCCATTGCAGTTATTACTTCCGCTATACTTGATTCTACTCTTAGCTAATAGTAAGACAGGACAAGGTTTCATATGGATCACTCTATGGTCTGAGTGTCAGTTGACGTCTATGGTGTAGACTTGAGGCATGGAAAATTTGGTATCAGAGCTTTAGGTTCAAAAAGTCCTAGGATAACTATAAAGTTGCGTCTAATAGTGTTCTTCTTATAGGTGTGAAGCGCGCCACACCCATAATAGGGAGACTATAAGGTGATAGAAAACTCTTTCCTTCTTTTATACTCTAGATCGTGTGATAGAGTTTAACTCTATAAATACTTTCTCCTAACTAGTGCATTCACGTGCTCCAAAGCGTACCACCAGTCAGAGGAATAGGATGCATTATTGAACCATTTCTTCCCCCAAGAGTTGAGAGAAGCTATGATAGAAGAGTTCATAAACTTAAAGCAAGGAACCAATAGCATGAAGGAGTATGGTCTCAAGTTCACCCAGTTATCTGTATATGATCCGAAGATGGTTCTACACATGAGAGCTAAAATGAGGAATTTTATGTCTAGTTTTAGTAAGCAAGTGAAGAAAGTGTAAGCTTACATTATTGATCAGCAACATGGATATCTCCATGCTAGTGGTGTATTCCCATCACCTTGAGCAGGATAAGAAGAAAGATAGAGAGAACTATCAAGGATCAGAGGGTTTGTTAGAATGAACCCACCTGTGTTAAGGGGTCTAAGGCTGATGAAGACCCCAAGAAATTTATCGATAAAATTTGGAAAATCGTGAAAGCGATGCACGCAACAAAAATAGAAAGAGTTGAATTTACTTTTTATCATCTCAAGGATGTTGCAAATGTGTGGTATGATATGTGGAAGCCTTTCAGTGTTTCTACTTCAGTCGGTAAGTCAGTCCTAGCCAAGAGAATCTACAGAGATTATACAGTCTTAGTCCATCTTAAAGATACCACAGCTGAACTTGTATAGTTAGATATGGTGGATTTTGATGTCATTATAGGCATGGATTGGTTATGTTCCTATTATGCCACAATTAATTATAGGACCAGAGTAGTAGAGTTTTGGTTTCAAGATGAGCCAATTTTAGTTTGGGAGGGTAGTCCCGTTATGCCTAAAGGTCATTTCATTTCATACCTAAAGGTCAAGAAGTTAATAACTAAGGGGTGTGTATATCATTTAATAATAGTGAGAGACTCCAATGCTGAGACCCATCTCTTCAGTCAGTTTCAGTTGTCAATGAGTTCTCGGAGGTCTTTCCAGATGATCTCCCGGAGTCCTTGCATATAGGGAAATAGATTTTGGGATAGGCGTTCTTCCTGACACTCAGCCTATCTCTATTCTTCCATATCTAATGGCTCTAACTAATCTAAAAGAGTTAAAAGAATAGTTAAAGGATCTTCTTGGTAAAGGTTTCATACGCCCCAGTACTTCACCATAGGGTGCTCCAGTTTTTTTTGTGCGTAAGAAGGATGGCACTCTTAGAATGTGTATTGATTATGGGAAATTGAACAAATTCACTATCAATAATAGGTATCCCCTTCCTAGAATCGGTGATTTATTCGACAAGCTTCAGGGTGTCAAGTGTTTCTCAAAGATAGACCTCAAATCAGAGTATCATTAGTTGAAAGTGAATATGATATTCCCATGACAGCTTTCAAGTCCTAGTATGGTCATTTTGAGTTTGTTTTTATGTACTTTGGTTTGTCTAATGCCTTTTTAGCATTATGAACCTAAAGAATAGAGTATTTAAGTCGTCTTTTGACATGTTTGTTATTATGTTCATTGATAACATCTTGGTGTATTCTAATTGTGAGGAGGAGCATGCTAGTCTGATGAGTTGGTAATTTACCAACTCACTAGGCTCTTAGACATGAGTTGTTATTTAGTTTTCAAGTCATTTAGGTGGATTTTATGCCCTTTTCCTTAATATTTGTTGGTATTTAACTTGAGTAGAGGAAACTTGAAATTTGAGATAACTATTGGCGCTCTACCAAAGGACACCTGCAAAACACCGGCTGACCGTAGCTGCTCACTATACTGAAGAGGATCATCTATCGGTGGACCACAGATCAGTACCGACAAACCGTCGATGCCAACACCGGACTGCCCTAGAATTCACCTGGACACCAGTTGCGATAGATTGGAAGATGGCGGATCTGCACCAGCAAACTGCCGGTGACTCATAAGTGATGGTCGTATGGAAGGGCAAAAGCGTCCAGATCAGAAAAAGAGGAGCATTTTGTACCCTACTTTTGTACCTTTCTATAAAAGAGGAGAACTAAACATTCCATTCTATTGAATATTGAATAGAAAGTTGAGAGGAGTTTTAGAATTGAATTATAGAGAGAGAAGTCTTCATCTTCTTCATTGAAATGGTAGAAAAACTCCATAGGAGATCAGAACCCTATACTTGAAATTCATACTCATTTTGTTGAATAGATATTGAATTATCACTTAATGCAATGTCTTCTTCTACTTACATCAGTAGCTAAATTCCTTGCTAGGGGTGCGTGAATGATTGTCTTAGATTCGAATTGGGCATTGTTGATTTGATCTTAGATTTACTCAATTGGTATAATTCTCGTCTTTTTTTTATTCCGTGTTTTAGATGATTGATAATGTTCCTTTGAAATCAAAGTGTTTCCTTTGAGTTTTATTCAAAATACTCATAGTTGCAAATGTGGGTTGTATTTACTTACTCTAATTTTTATTGAAAAAAGAATTTAGAGTATGGGTGAGGAAACACTAGTGGGTAATAGGGTGTTGATCATGTGGGGTTGGGCTAGAGATTGCCAAAATCCATTGTCACACACCCATTGAGAATCGAAGATGGAAGTAGTTTGATTCTTACCCAAGTTGTTGTGAAAAGGACTTTGAGGTTTGAGAAAACTTGAGGCATAAGGCACCTAATTGGTTGAAAAACATCGGGTGCCACCTAGTCCACAACTAATTATACTATTGAGTAATGCTAGGAGCTGTTAGTAATTCCAATCCAATGATGCCCCTTCAACATCACACCCCTAGTATTCTATTCTTCGGTATCTTTTATTCTTTGTCCTTGTTTTCATACGCAAATTTGTAGTTCAACTGACAAGTTGTTATTCCCTCAATCTTTAATTCATTATATTTGAGACATTGATGCAAGTTACTTCAATTTGATTGACAACTCTTACGTGATCAACTATTATTCCTTGTGGGATTCGACCCTAAAACTTGTCAAGTATATTTATTTATTTTACCAATGATCATTTACACTCCATTCTAGTGAGGTGTGAATTTGGACGTTGTAAATAATGGCGTTGTTACCAGAGAATATAATTTGATAGACTTTAGTTGCTTGTTATTTTGAATTGATTTGTTGCATCTTGGTTGGTTTGAATAAACTTTTTTGACTAGTTCCATCTAGGTTGATCTTGTTATGAGTAAACACTCACAAGAAGGAGAAGGTTCGGTGGATGGGAATATGGATCACGAGGATGATGATCTCGTGATGCCTGATCCTGGGCAGATTTATATGCCCAAGTGATACTCAAATGCGTCATTTCGTCTTGTTTATCTATCGATGTTTGTACATTCTCATGTAAATTGTAGTTAAAATGTG
>JACEIK010004194.1:83961-115416 GCA_018107945.1 Datura stramonium | reverse complement strand
TTATGATTTATGATGAATACTCTATAATTTGAGTTTATTGATGATGGAAAAGCATGATTTTCTAGTTACCCATGTTTATGAGCATATTTTGAAAGTATTGGGCAATGCCCACATGTTTAAGAATGAACTACGATTTATGAACGAATTACATGATTTATCGATTTATGATGTTGGCCGATTAAAAGGGCTTTGATTCTTGGCTAAGCATGTTTTAAAGGGGATCAATGATGATAAATGTTATATCTTTGCTAATGAATTTTAATTCATGATGTTATTGATTTATGTATGAGCCTATATGCATGTTTTTAGGAGTCATGTCTAGCAATGAGCGGCCCGGCGTTCAAAGGACTACGCTGGTGTCTCATAACCACGTGCCACCGTGGGTTTCTAATGATACGTTGTATTGATAATGATCCATCAAATGTGATATCACGCCTTATGCACGATCCTCGCCTGGCAAGCCAGGGTCGACTCAGCCCACTTGAGCGAGATAGTGGGGTATCTTGAAAGGCTCTACCATGATGGTGTCGGTTATGACGAGTCCTCCCATTGTTCCGCACGTCTTATGCATTGTTATGTTTATGTTATTGGCTCAAGTGATGTTTTGATAAAGTTTATTTACGATTATAATTTTGAACATTTTATGAATGATTTGAAAGCCTTGAGCCTTATGTTCTCTTATGAAGTTTATGATACAAGCATGATGTCCTTCTCTTATGTTACTTGTGAGTTTTATTTTACTTTTAAATGTCTGTTTTACTTAGCTTTCATACTCGATACATTTCATATACTAATCACATACTTTCTATGTTGTATCATTTCATGATACAGGGTCCGGATCTCAGGCTCATCCTCATCCTTAGTCCATCTTAGCTTACGCTTTCAGCTCATTGGTGAGTCCTCATGTTACGAGGGTCGTTTGATTGACTTTCATGTTGTTTATGTTCAATTTTGGTCGGGTTAGTTGGGGATGTTGTCCCATTAACCTATCTTATGTATTAGAGGCTTTCAGACAAGTATGTAGTGCTCTGTTGTGTATACGCCCAGTGTTTCTTGATGTTATGCTATAATTACTTTTGCAATGTTTTATGATTATTATTTTGCTTATTTGAACAAGATTAGTTGTATCCAAGTGCCATGGGTCGACCTGGGGTCTCTCGGTGTCCCTTGTCTCGTGTCTACGATCTGGGTGTACGTTCTGGTCGTGACATCCTATAGGGTGGTTCGAAGTTGGGGAAGCTACCTTGATAGGGCCAGACTCAGTTCATGAGGCAATGCAGAAAGTTCAGCTCATCTGAGAAAGGTTGAAAACAACTCAGAGCCGTCAGAAATCTTACGCGAAGAAGAGAGTTGGAGTTTGTAGTTGATGACTGGGTATACCTGAAAATTTCGCCCATGAAAGGGGTGATGAGGTTTGGAAAGAAAGGGAAGCTCAGTCCGAGGTATGTGGGACCTTATAGAATTTTGAGTCGTATCAGCAATGTGTCCTATGAGCTAGAGTTACCTTCAGAACTAGCAGTTGTACATCCAGTTTTCCATGTGTCACTTCTGAAGAAGTGCATCGGAGATCCAACCTCAGTTGTACCATTGGAAAGCGTGAGAATGAAGGATAGTCACTCATATGAGGAGGTACCAGTCTAGATCCTTGACCGTTAGGTTCGTAAGTTGAGGAATAAGGAAATAGCTTCAGTCAAAGTCTTATGGAGAAATCAACAGGTTGAGGGAGCTACATGGGAGGCCGTAGCAGATATGATGGCCAAATACCAACACTTGTTCCTTACCGGCTCCAACACAACTTGAGATATTAGTTTTGACCCTAGAACTCAGTTTAGACTTCATGACTCAGTTCAGATGTTCAAGTCTCTTTTCTGTTTTTGAATGTATGTATGATAGCTAAATTCAGTTCAGTTATGTATTTTGAAATGGAGGTAGTCATTCCGGAAGTTTTGGAGTTAAATGAGTAGTACTTGGAAGGTTTGATGCTATTTTTTATGATTCCCGTGTATTTTGCTAACATTCGAGGATGAATGTTTACAAGGGGGAGATATTGTAATGCCCCAAAAACTCAAAATCTAATTCCAGGACTTAAATTAGAAAATCCAGAAAAAGTTGCAGAAATGCTTCAGGACGACCCACCTAACGAGTCGTATGAGACCCAACGACTCGTTAAGTCAGTCGTGAGAAGTAGGAGTAAGTCTTGAAAATGAGAAGCAGTTCACCCAATGAGGGACATCACAAGTTGTGGTCACTGACCATGACACGTTAAGTCGCTCGCGGTCAGGCTTGAGTTGGAAAAATATTTAGTTGACCAGTGTACTTGACGAGTGGGTGCAATGAGTCGTTATCTTGCCGACGACTCGTTAAGTGACTCATTACTGGACTTAGAATTAGATCTCCAGAATGAGACAGTGTGGTCCATGACCGGTGACCACGATTCGTGGTCATAGACCACGACTTGTTAGGTCCTTCGTGGTGACCTACTGAGGATCCCAGGTAGTGTACCTGACGGGAGTGGCCACGAGTCGTGGTCAGTCACCACGACCCGTTAGGGGCACCTAACAGTTTTTTCCCATCAATTTTCTAAGGGCTATTTAGTAAATTCATATTCTCCTAAGCTTTAAAATACGACGTTTTGGACGTAAAATCAGACTTATTAGAGGGTTGGGATGGTTCCTCCCCTCATTCTCACATTTATTCTCAGAAAACTATCGAAGAGTTCCTCAAGAAAACTTTCAAGAAAGCTTAGGGTCATCCTCCATTGCAGCAGTTCAAGTTCTCTTCTCCGGGAGAATATTAGTCAGGTATGTGGGAATTCGACAAGGGAATTATCCTTCCCTGGTCTCCCCCAATTTCCTCCCATAATTTCCCTATCAGTTTAGCCCTGAGATTTTCGAATATGTAGAGAATTTCATATTGGTTTCGTTAATTTCAATTGGGTTATTATCCGTGTTTATTATTCATATTATTTCCATCAATTTTAGATAAATTGTTGTTGTTCTGGCCAAGATGATTTACAACCCTAAATTTTCGAGTATGGATTATTATGTATTAAATTCCGTTTATTTTTGCGAAGTATATTGTTGGATGATTTTCCTAGAAATTTCTGTTGTAAATATTTGTTGAGTAATTATTCCACTAACGAGAATGATTTAGCCCTTCTAGATGAGATTTCTTTAATTCTTGAAACTTTGCTATATTATGAAATTGTTCGCGTTGTCGGAATGAATGAGCTCTCTATTAGTTGCTTAGTAGTCTAGTCAGTTAAAACACAACACTTTCCCTTTTAGAACTATTTAGAAAGTATCAACTGATCAGTTTGACATTAGTCTTATTTTGAGGTGTCAGTGGTGCCTCTCAATTATCAGAATCAGACTCAGATTATAGTTATTTGGTCCATTAGGTAGTCATGACATTCTAGTATATAGCTCTGACCAGCCCCAGGACCCCAGTTCAGTTACAACTTGTTCTTAGACGGTTACGACACTTCCAAATAAGCAGGTTTGACTAGTCTAGAACTCAGTTTCAAAATCTGGTCTGATAAGACTCTCAGGGTACTTTCAGTTATATGTCCTTGACTAGTCTTGGGCTCCAGTTTCGAGCTATCAGTCCAGTAGTTCTTTTTAGGTTTTTCAGTGGGAATAGAACTTAACACCAAGCGGATCGGGGTTCCAGCGCACCCAAGTTTCCAGAACTATGTTGTCAGCGTAGGTTACAATATTACTTGGCCTGATTAGCCCCAGACTTTTGTGATCACCCAGTTCATGCCTTTATACCCTGGCAAGGTATATTGGGTCCTACCGGTGGGGTGTATACATCGGACTCCACGTCTAGATCACATGGTTATATGTCGGTTATAGACTCTCCCACTAGTCAGTTCAGTCCAGTTTCAGAATAAGCAGCTCAATTCAATTCTAATTCTATCAGTTTAGCTCAGTTCAATTCAGTATCTCATAGACATGCCTCGACCATCAGAAAGAGTCATTTGACCACCACATTTACTTCAGTAGTTCAGTTTCTTATTGGTCATTGCATGCCATATCAGTTCAGACATTATATCCAGTTATGTTTTCTCCCACTTACTCAATACATTCAAAGTATTGATGCATACTTTTATGCTGTATCGATTCATGATACAGCTGCAGGTTCCCAGACTTAGCACCGTTAGTTGCCGCAGTTTGGATTCTCCACCTTAGCAGTAAAGTGTGAGTCCTCATTCATCCAAGGGCATTATTTCTTTCTTTCAGTCATTTCTTAGTTTCACTTAGACTTAGAGTTAGCTGGGGGCTTGTCCCAGCAACTCCTCTATTAGATGGCTTTAGACAGACATGATTTTCAGATTTATCAGTATTATTCAAGTGGTTTGAACTTTATGTTCTCAGACTTGTTTTTCATAAATTCTTTATCATTTTGTTTCAAAGTTCCGCTGTGCATGTTTACTCAGAATACCAGTGTATAATAGATCAAGGGTTAACTTGGGGTAACTTGTAACTTCAAGTACCGTGTTACGTCCAGGGTGTAGTCTCAGAGCGTGACAGAAACCCTTCAGACATAGTGCATAACTCTAATAAGTTGATAATATTCTTTGTATCTCTAGTATTTCAACTAACAGGTACCAAAGGGGCTTAATAGGTAACTGATTTACTTCAAAAGCTCAATTCTTTAACATCACTAAGCTTTTTAATATTTGAAAAAAAATACATAAGTGATCAAGCAGCTGAACAGACCCCAATTGTATAGGAAGTTGATCAACTTTTAATGTGATGTGGAAACTGTAAAGCTTGAGCAAGAAACAATACCTAAGTTGTTTATTCAAGAGAGAACTTATAAAATAGTAGTGCTTAGAAACAAAATACTCTTTTCTTTCTCATTATAAACATCATGAACACAAACAACTTAGCAACACAAAAAAAAGTTTTCCTGATAAACATTACTGCAATTTCTTTCCTTTGATTTTAATAATCAAATGACTATATCTTCCTCATTGACAACATCTAGAATGATTGTAGTGCTTCAATATCATGTTTAATTTGAATATTCTACCTTGTGTTTCCTAATTTCCATGCCGTGCTCTAGTATATTTTAGTTTTCATACTACAAGGGGGAAATTATATTGGAGACTTTCAAACTACGAAAATAGTTCAACTAATGTGGTAAACTAGCCAAAGAAATCATAGACTTTTTTCCCCTTCTTTAAACAACTAATGTGGTATAAGTATCTTTATAAAAAAAAGGTGATATAAGTCTATTTATTATCATTCTCCTACACATGTTAACATAGTCTTAAGTTCTANCTACACATGTTAACATAGTCTTAAGTTCTAAAATGATGAGAGCTCGCTTCACTGAAGTGAGAAGCCTGAAGAAAAGCGGACACTTTTTTCAACTGAAGCACAATTTAATAAAAAAATTTAAAAAAAAACTAAATTTGGATAGATGAATAACCAGAACTCAATAGAAATAACATATTTGACAAATCTTTCAATTCTTAAATTAAAAAGTAAATAATAGATACTAGAACTAAATAGTCAATAATCCTCATAACATATTAAGCAAATTCAAAATCAAATCACAAAGGGAGATACAAATTTTTACTACAAATACAATTTTAAAAAAAAAAGAAGAGAAAAGAGAGTAAGTCCAAAGTAAATTATCATGTCAACCTTACCTCGTCAAACTTTCATATAAATAGCCCAAACAAGTTTGGGATCAAATTCTTGGTAACATTTCAACTGAAAACAACAATAGCAGAGCGTTTGATCAAATTCACAGGTGACATACCTTACCTAAGAAAATTTTAAAGGTGCCTTAAATTTTCATCTATGCCCGATCAAAGATATTACTTTATCACGATAAAGTTCAAGTGGTGTGCCTTAAATTTTCATCTATGCCCGACCAAAGATATTACCTTATCACGATAAAGTTCAAGTGGTTTTCTATGTCCTAGAAATGAATATATCACAAGAATATAAAGCTAATCATTCTACTAAATATTTCTCAAAATGGAAAGCCAACTACAACAAAAACAAGCTAAGTAACAACGACAGAGGAAGCTGGTAAGAAATTTGTTTGAGTTGAGTTGATAATGTATGTTATCCTTTAGTTAAGCACATTACCATGTAATAATTTTATAAGCATTTCTTTTCAATTTCTCCACAAAGATGAAAAAACAACTAATTCTCAATATGTATACCCTCTCACATTCAACGTGAGGCCAGATTTAAGGATGTTAGCTCTGTTATAGAATTTCGTGCTACAAAATGAATCTAATCGCCATCCAGTTTAACAATATGGCTTAACAAAGTAAAGGAATTCAAGTAGTTCAATGAAGTTGGAAAGATAATTTAAAAGAGCGGATCAACCTCCTCAGTGCCTTAACTTACTGAAAACTAGAATAAACATCAGAAGCAACTCTATTTATTGACAGTAAGGTCCCGAATTTCTAAAATGGACACAATTGCTACATGCATAGGATGTTACAAGTTATTCACATTCTTGTGTTCCAAATAATATAGTGTATTAGAACTCACAATGATACATCCTAAAAACTATCCAAAAAAGAGTAACTAGAAATGGCTAAAAGAGCCTAGAATAATAAAGATTGACTTGAAAGTATCCTGTCAACTTTCTTTAAGATGATCATTCGACCTAATGGAAACACAGTAATACATAAAGCATTGCACCAACATTTACATGATTTCAAGTATAAAATTCTTGATATTATCACAAAATATTTTGTCTCTAGTTCCTGTGCTTATATCTTCTGAAACCTACAAAAACCGACTCAAGATCCCACATTAGCACTTAATTGACTATCAATATTCTACTTCCATCCATATAAACCAAATGACCAACACCATTTCAAACAATTATCAGTAAGTTATCAGTCTCAACATTTTTAAATTTTGTAATAAATCAGTTTATAGATACTTTAGCCTTTACTCTTCTTGTTACAAGAATACATTACAAAACCTACAAAAAAAACTTATAATTGTGATGTGTCACTCAATCGTAGTGTTGGGAATAACATGAAACTCATCATCTATAGTTAATTAGTTATAAATAAAGAATCTAAAATTATTGCCAGATACAAGAAGCCAGAGGGGTAATACCATATTTTTTCACAAAAAGAGAACTAGAGGAGAATAAAACTAAGACACTAGGAGAAATTGAAATCGATGAAACTTACCTCGATACCTTAAATTGAAAACCTAGTTGCAGGGCAAAGAGGAAAATAGAACACCTACTTAATAAAAGTTATGTGTGTAACAATTCTCGGATGATAGAAGAGCAAAAATCAAAGATTGAGTTCTCCGATGAAGATTGAGACCGATGAAAATTGAGACAGTATGTAAGCACAGTAACGTTAATTCTCCAGCCAGATGAAGATTGAGATGGTAATTAGCAGCTGTAACCTTAATTTTTGGTGAAAATTGAGACGCCTTAGTAAGGGTTTCTTTTAAATCGCAGTTGGGTATTGTTGATGAACATGGAGGGTCGAAGGTTTTCTCTTTTCCTTTTAATTGTCGAAGGTTTTCTATTTTCTTTTTAATTTGGAGGGCCAGATATATATATGTTGGGAAGAGGAAAAACTAGGGTATATATTGATAATTCTATAAAAAAAATCTGTATAACTAAATTGGGTGATAATATTAATGTCCGAATAGAGCTGGGTTGGGGGGAAAATTGTGGGAAAACTTAGAGCCTTCTTTTTGGTTAAGTTAATTAATTTATTAATTTTAACGACGGAATATTATACTTTTTAATGATTGAATTTCATTCCATCGTTAATGATGAATTGAAAATGAATTATAATGACCAAAAAAATTGATCACTATAAATATGCATATAACAATCAAAATCATATCCCCTCGTTAAAAAGTGGTCATTAAAAGCCATTTTTCTTGTAGCTAAATAAAACTATATGATCTCTGTATCTCTTCAGCCTCACTTTGTATTAAATCTAATCACATATTAGTCTCCCATCGATCTTCAACCTGATCATATATTTGTCACATATTTGTACACACATGTCATATGGTCTTATATTTATCCTTCTATTCATGACATGTAGGGGACTTTATAAATCTATGTACTGTATCAGCATGGTACCCGCTCTCACTCATTTACTCATTCAGATGCTCCCCTCGGACTCGAGCCACTCATATCATAACCGCTCACCCGGAAGCTCACCTCGGGCATGAGCCACTCATTATATCCGCTTGTCTGGAAGCTCACCTAAAACTCAAGCAACTCATCTTAGAATAATGGTATGTCAGTCAATCATCACACACATAATCGCTCGTTTGGATGCTCCACTCAGACACGATCATCTCATATCTGAATAATAGGTATTATTCAATCATTATTAAGATATCATAGCATGTTTTCAAAATCAGTCATCTCACAAGACAATAACAATAGGTATTCATTGATTATTACCATTACACACCAAATCATGAATTATATTCATAGTCTTAAAAATTTTCACAACATTATTTACACAGCATTATCAAGTCATGATAATCACTATCACAAACAAGTATGTAAAATAATGTGATCTCAATAATTTATCATTTCAATCATTCCAACATAGCCCTATAAGGACTTACCCATTGGTCAATCATATACATCATGAATTCTCACAATAATATTATGATTTTCGATTTAGGATTATTTTACTTGGGAGCACATCATCATCCCTATCATAATTATATCTCACTGGCAATATACAAAAAACACACGATATTTATTCTTTCCCAAACTTAACTCTAATTTCATAACTAACTAACTACGTGTCTTACTAGTACCAATTCTTTCTTTCCTTCGAATTCCCTTTTTAAGATAACTAATCTTTCTACCAGTCATCCCTTCACAACAGCAGTGAAAGTATTATCAAGAATATAAGCATTAATAATACACACGGCCTAGGTCTTACCTCCTTCACCTTTTTTCATCATTAATATAAGTTAATTACCTTTGTAGTCACATTACCACCTAGGAATCCATCGTGTTTGTATTAAACTCTTTCAGTTTTAGACCATGTATATGTATATTTAGACACCCATCAATTATATACATGTATATGATTCACCAATCAAAATCTAACTCAAAGGTAAGCCATAACATATCTGGGCGCCAAACTACTGTCATGACTTTAATGGTTTTTTTTCATTTCTTAATCCCAATTTCAGATTCGTGATGGAGGATCAGTAGAGATATGGCAGTACCCCTATATATGAACACATAGTCTATTTGAGATCAAGTATTGTATAGGTCATATAAATATCCTTCATCGGCATAACCAACAAGATTGGTACTATAATTGTTAGAATAAAATAAGCTCATATCAGTGGTCCCGTATAGATACTGTAATATGTGTTTGATTATGTTTCAATATTTTCTGGTAGGAGAAAAACTATATTTTTCTAACAAATTAAATGAAAATGTTATGTCAGGCTTTGTAGTATTAGCAATATACATTAGTGCACCAAGCGCACTAAGATATGGTACTTCGATATCAAGAATTTTCTCATTTTTTTCTTGAGATCGAAACGGATCCTTATTCACATTAAGTGATCGAACAACTATCATAATACTTAATGGATGTTCTTCATCTATGTAAAATCGTTTTAACGCCTTTTCTGTATAGGCAGATTGATGTATAAAGATACTATTTGTCAAATGTTCAATTTACAAAGCAAAACATAGTTTTATTTTTCAAGATCTTTCATCTCAAATTCTTTTTTTAAATAATCAATTGCCTTATGAAGCTCTACTGGAGTTCTAATGAGGTTTATATCGTCAACATAAATGGCAAGTACAACAAACTCCGATGTTGTTTTTCTTATAAAAACACATGGGCAAATGGAATCATTTAGATAACTTCATTCCATAAATGATAACTAAGGCGGTTATACCACATACATCCATCCTATTTTCATCATATAATATAATGATATTTGTTGTCCGACTGAATACATATTTTGAGACCTTGAACTATATGCTTCAAGCATCTTAAATCCTTCAGGAATTTTCATGTATATCTCATTATCAAGTGATCCATAAAGATAGGTTGTTACCACATCCATCAAATGCATGAACAATGAAACTAATAAGATAACGTAATGTTATTGCATCAATAATGTAATTCCCTGGAAACTCAAAGGCTAGACCCGAGACTTAAATCAAAAAATCTGAAAATCTGCAGAAAATGCCTAAGAATGACTCACCTAACGAGTCATTACGAGACCTAACGACCCGTTAGATTAGTTGTGGGTAGGGTGGTCGAGTAATGGAAGGGAGAGTCAGTGTACCCAACGAAAGACCTCACGAGTCATGGTTAGGCACCACGACCCGTTAGGTGCCTCGTGGTCAGACTTGGGTCAAATGTTAAGGTATGAGGCAGTGTACCCCACGAGTCCTCACCACGACTCGTTATGTGTGACCATGAGTCGTGGTGTCACCCATGGGGATCTTTAGGGAATTTGGGCAGTGTGGTCCACGACAGGTGACCACGAGTCACGGTCGCTCACCACGACAGGACTAGCGGTAAGTTTTTCCCTGTGATTTTCTAAGGGTTGTTTAGTAATTTCTTTCTCTCCTAAACTTTAAACTACATCATTTTTAGACGTAATTTTAGACCTATTAGTGGGAATGAATGGCCTCTCCCCTCATTCCCCACATACATTCTCAGAAAAACATCGTAGCTCTCCTCTCAAGAAACTCTCAAGAAAGATTAGGGTTTTCCTCCATTGAAGCAGTTCAAGTCTTCTTCTCTGGGGAATTTTTAGTCAGGTATGTGGGAATTCAACAAGGGAATAGTTCTTCCCTTGTGTCCCCCAAAACCCTCTTATAGTTTCTCTATTAGTCTTAGCCTTGAGTTTTCGAGTATGAAAAGACGAGTATGAAAAGATTTACATATTTGTTATCATTGATTTCACCTAGGATATTCATGTTTATTGTTGATGTAATTCCACGCTCTTGACCAAATTGTCGATGTTCCCGGCAAAAGTGAATTTTAAGCCTTGGGTTTTCTAGTGAAACGTATTATATTAAAATTTCTCATAGTTTGAAGTGTGATTTGGGCTGAATTTTCAAGTATTCCTTAATGTTTAGATGTTGAGTAATTAATCCCTTGATAAGCAATGATTTTAGCTCGGCACGAATGGTGAAAACTATAATAATGCTTGTCGAATGAGATTTCCTTATTTCATGAAAATTTTGAAGCACAGATTTCCGTGTTGTCGGAATAAGTTGAATTCTCGATTAGCTGCTTAGTAGTTCAGTTAAGGGGAGAACATAGAATTCCACGCTGCTATTCATAATTTGTCAACAGATCAATTTGACTACGTAATTCCTTGAGGTGTCTCGTGATACCTCCTGCCAGGTAGACCGACTCAAAACTCGCCACTGTCCACCAGGTGGTCATAACATCTTAGACAGACAACTCTAATCCAGCCATAGGAACCCAATCAAGTTACAGTTAGTTCTTAGATTTATTATGACGCTTCAGATAAGAAGCTCGACTCGTATAAACCCGCTTTCTGTGACCGGCTTGATATGACTCTCTCGTGGGTTCTTTCAGCTTATGCATCCCTAACTAACTGATTGGTCCCAGACTTTGTGATCACCCAGTTCATGCCTCTATACCCTGGCAATGTATATTGGGTCCTACCGATGGGGCGTGTGGCGCGATCGGACTCCACTGTCTGGCTCACATGGTTATATGCTCACATAGACTCTCCCACCAGTCGTACTCGCGCCGCCTTTAGTATAAGATGTTCGCCTCAGCTTTCGCCTCTATCAGCTTAGAGATCAGTTCAACACAATATCTCAAACTCAGAACTTTCAGACTTAGGGCATGGTTTTAACCATTAGTCGTGGTCATCTTGACCATATCTCAATCTATTACGCTTATTCAA
Source organism: Datura stramonium (assembly GCA_018107945.1). NCBI lineage: Eukaryota > Viridiplantae > Streptophyta > Magnoliopsida > Solanales > Solanaceae > Datura > Datura stramonium. The sequence continues at coordinate 103,495 of JACEIK010004194.1, read as the reverse complement.
ATTTTAGTATATCGCTTAGTCATTGCATGTCATTTTCAGCTCAACTTTTATATTCTATTATGTTCTCTCCCCGCTACTCGCATTCAAAGTACCGATGCATACTTTTATGCTGTATCGTTTCATGATACAGCCACAGTTCCGCACCTAGCCCCGTTGGGCCGATTTCTGTCTGTGTCTCTCTCCCAAAGAAGAAGTGTGAGTCCTCATCTTTCGTGGACGTTATTTCATTTATTTCACTTTCCTATATTATTACTTCGCTAGACTTTAGAGTTGGGCCGGGGCCTCGTCCTGAAGAACTCCTTACTTAGATGGATTTCGGTATACTTAACATGGTTTGGCTTATTATTATTTCTCAAATGTTTTAAGCTATGTGATCAGGAATTTCTCTCATGAATGTCTTACGTTATTATTTTAATGTTTCCGCTATTATGTTTACTTAGAATTCTAGTGCATCATGCACTCATGGCTGACTTGGGGTTACTTGTGACTTCAAGTACCGTGTCTCGTCCAGGTGTAGACTCGAGGTGTGACAAATTTTGGTATTAGAGCCCTAGGTTTAGAGTATCCTGAATGTCTAAAAGATGCATCAACTAGAGTCCTTTTTGCGGGTGTGAAGCGCACCACACTTATGAAGAGGAGGCTACGAGATGTTATTAGGAAAACTCTATTTTTTTCATACTCTTTATCGTGCGTTAAAGTTCAGTCCCAAAAACGTCCTTCTAACTCGTGCTCGATTTTGTTTCCAGTGAATCATGCCTCCCAGATGGAGTAACGGGAAGATTACCCGTGATTATGGGTAATGCCCTCCGAGAGTGCTGATCCGGCTGCCTACCACGAAAAGGGGTAGCCCAGATTTGGTACAAATAGTGGAAAGAGGGGCAGCCGGGAGCAGGACTGGTGGGGTGGGAGGAGTTCAACACAAATTCTCTCTGTAATAGATTTTTTCAAGGGAGCTCGTAGAAGCTGCAGGAAGGAGTTTATGAACTTGAGGCAAAGGAATAGAACAGTGGAGAAGTATGCTCTGGAGTTTACCAGGTTGTCTAAGTACGCTCCAAAGATGGTGGCCGAGCCAAGGGCTCGCATGTCAAGTTATTAAATGGAGTGTCAAACCTAGTCCTCAAGAAATGCGGATAGCGATGCCGATTATGGATATGAACCTCCAAATTTCGATTGTCTATGCCCAGCAGATTATGTCAAACCGAAGGACATGGAGCGAAAGAATAAGCGGAAAGACCTGTCGCCAGATCATGATCATCAGAGGTCAGGCGGTAACAACCTACCCACAACAACAACAACAAAGAAGAGCAATAGCAAGAGAGGGTCCCAACACCTGTAAGTCAAAGCACACCCCAACCTTCTAGTCCCGCTAGATCAGAGGGGTGGAGCATCTAGCTCTCAATCTCGTGAGCTAAAGTGTCGGGAACAGATATCTAGCTTGGCCCTGCCGCATAGAACCACTGTGAGAGTGTCTTCAAGGTCGAGCAGTTTCTTTGGTTGTGACATCTTGATCGCTTAAGGATTGCCTTTGCAGACTGGAAGAGAAAAATCCACCACATCATCGCCTCCAAAAGAGGCTTTACCAGCTCAGCAGGCCACACACGCATGGATGGCTGCCACACAAGACTGTTTTTACGCATTGTCTTCCCGTCGTGATCGGAGTTCACCTAACGTAGTCACGGGTATGTTACCCCTCTTTCATCTGGACATGTATGTCAAGCTCTAGATCCAGGAGCCACCCTTTCATTCATGACTCCCTACGTAGTAGTCCAGTTCAATATCACCCGTGAGGTCCTTCGTAACCATTCTTAATCTCCACCCCTATTGGCGAGCCGGGCTAGAACTAGCCGAGTGTATAGAAATCGCCTAGTTTACCCCGAATAAAGTCATTCTTAGCCGACTGGAGTTATACATGGTCAATTTTGACCTTATCCTCGGCATGGACTGGCTATACTTTGATTATTCCCCGCCTTATCATAGACCAAGGGTTGACTTGGGGTTACTTGTGACTCCAAGTACCTGTGGTTCCGTCGAAGGGTGTAGACTGGGGCGTGACATATAACTGGTGAGCATGTCTCTTCATAATCGACACCATGCCTTTGTGGAAATTCTGTGCAACAAAGCATGCCTTTTATCTTTTATATTTCATTTTTTCATTTATTTTTTTCGCACAAAGACCCATTTATAGCCAACACGCGTTAATACCATTAGATTTTGAACCGCATGTTACACCCTATAAACGTTAACACTTAGTGCGTAATGTGTGGTTTTGTGGGATGAATAAAGAGAGCTTGATTCGTGGGGGAAAAGCCTCAAAAGCGTGGGTCGGACAACCAACGTGCGCAGGGCCGCGCAATGCGCCAATCCAAACGCGATACTGGGCGCCGCGGCGCGCTGTAAGCTGGCGCCTTGAGAGATGTTGCACGACGTGGTGGTTGGTGCTATGGCGCCGTGTGGCGCGCCCACCGCCACCACCCTAATATATATATATATATATATAATTAATTTTTTCTTTTTTAATAAATATCTTGAGAAAAAATTATTCAATAGGTTTTTATTTGTTTATTTAATACTTATAATTTTCATTTGAATACGCCGTCAAACATGGTTCAAACTCAAATTAACTTCAGTATTGAAGTTCTAAGCCCTGGGCAGGAGCATTACTACGGGAGTATACTCCTTTCATAATACACCCAATAAATCGAAACCTGCTCAAGGAGAAGTTGCCAGAATTGCTCCAATTGCTTCTGCATACGTCAATGTGCTTCAGGTAACGGCTTCCTCCCTTCTGACCTTGGGAAATTATAGGTTTCCGGTCGTATTTTACGTAGTTGAATTATAGTTTCTATAGTATTAAAATTTATTATTTTAAGCCAAATTTGGTATTAAAATTAGTCCCTTTCTCCCAAGATTACATTTATATTTGGAAAGTCGGATTATGCTGGGACTCGCCAACTAATCGGGAACGCACGAGGTATGTAAGGCTGTTCCTTCACAAGTTACTCTCATCTGAGAGTGATACGACTCCATATTTTAAAAATAGATAACGATCCTATATGTTGTAATAAGTTATTACTAGTATATAAAGATCAGATATGCTGCGGTTAGCTGCTATCAATAGATTACCGCCACATATATTATGGTTAGCTTCAGAAATTTATAAAGATTATTTTTGCGGCATCCCTTGTCGAAAGAACATGTTAAGTTTAAGTACATGCTATAAGTCAATAGAAACCTCTGCTCCCAGTTCATTGTGTTAGTAGAATCGGATGTTTTATTTTCAAGCCTAGACCTTAGAAGCTAGTGGATAATTATTAGGCCCGACTCAGTAAGCTCATTATATATGCTAAATATAGGTGATATAACTTATTTCAGTCTAGCTACCGTATTGTCGAAGCACGCCTGAGGCCATTACATCCTCACGCCCTTAGCTAGAAATTTAGATAGGATGGTCATACATTAGCTCACGCACTAGTTGTCTAGTAAACCAAGTGATAGACCGCCATCTAGTTAGCTACTATTAGTGATTGTCAGTCCCAGCTGACTTAGTATTCATCATACAGCTGCCTAGAAAGCCATCCTCTAGCCGTTCAGCCGTAACAGACCCGTGCGTATCCTAAGGAAGGGACCTATTAGTAGTTAGAGGTGGGGCCAGCGCCCCACGCCCCTTATGAGATACACTCGTGTACAGTTGTCGTGGAGTGGCTAAGTCCATGTAAATTGAACTTCAAAGTTAGGAATCATCCGAAGAGTCATGTAAGATCCGAACAGACCAAGTTAAGGTCTAAATGACTAGAACCATGTTAGCGGCTGTGCATTATCCCTGAGCAAGAACTTCGCAGAGGCTACCCGCGGGGATTAAAGATCGACCACTAAAAAGCATGTCCTAGTAGCAGCCTTGTAGTTGTCTTAAGCAAAGGGACTAAGTAATTGGTCGTCTGCGGCCTCTATAGTTAAGCTTATGAGTTATAGTTTCCGAATAGGAAATTCCGTAGTATTGTTAGGCCACTCCGCATCTCGCCCTATTCGGGTCTAGACTATTATAGACTGCCAGTGATCACTAAAGGTGATCCTATGATCGATATAGGTGCACGGGGTGTGCCTGACAGCAGCTACACATATTCCAGGGAAAGCATCGGTCGCGTTAGGGGACTAGAAGGCCAGATAATTTTCAGGCTAGATCGAGACGCTGAACAGGCACATCGGTGGGATTTTCCTCATCAGGAGCTCGTGACCACTCCGTTACTGCCAAACGCCACCTATGTGTGCCATATATGATTTTGCCTACGGGAGATAGCGACATTGCCCAAGGAGCTGAGCATGCTCATCCCAAGGGATTCTATGAAGAGGCCTAAGGGCCATATTATAGTCCAGTCCATGGCTAGACTACTATGTTTATGCCGTATCGGCATTACACCTCACTGTGCCCGGTGCCTAGATGCACACCAGGAGTCCCTCGGACTCAAACACAAATTTCTACAAATCGAATCACTGGACTCGGCACAACTCATGTGGACGGTGAGCCAAGTAGGTTCACTTATAATCCAAAGACGTAGGTTGGCCATAGCAACAAAGAGATTCATAGGAACTCTGGATAGGGCATATAGATTGGAAGTGTACTTTCCAAGGCTTATGGGGGTCTCGTAGGTTATTTCTGTTGGCCTGTACCTTTCCAAAGCTTATGGAGGCTAGGTTAGGTTCTGTTTGTATTTTTTCTGTTAGCTATAGCTTATGAATATATGATTGTACAAATGTAGCTATATACGTGTAGTATTTTTATAGATGCAGATTGGCTGTCACTTTATAGGTTAATCTCTCTTCCCCTTCTCTCTATCTACTTTCAAGCTTTAACAACTTATTTAATGCCTTACATATTCGGTACATATGTACTGACGCCATCCCCTGCACCGCATTGCTTGCTTGCAGTTTAGGACCGCGTGAAACTGTGCTCTTCAAGAGTTAGCTGTTCAGAGCCGTCAGCTTGGCCGCCTCCCATCGCTCGTAGCTCTGTGTTGTAGAGGTTGCAGCTTTTCAAATTTGTACAAAGATTTGGGGTAGGACAGGTCTCATCCCAAGCACTATTTGTATTCGTAGAGACTTGCATCACAATAGTCGGCTTAGTTGGTTTTATATTGGTCGTGTGAGGCCTAGATTAGCTATGAGCCAAAAGGGCCGTGTGGGGCCAATACGTGAGTTTGTTCTCATTTCTATTATAACTAGACAACATGGTGGTCTTGTCGGCCCACATAGGATTCCTTTTATTGTCTATTTGTTAGTTGAGCTGTTTTTGCTTACAGTGGCTCTACGGTCGGAGGATGCTTACAGCCGAGATAGAGGATCTGGCATATTTATATGCCCAAGTGGATACTCAAAATGCACCGTTTTGCCTTGTTTATCCAAATGTTTGTTATTCTTGTGTAAATTGTAGGGAAGTGTGAATTTTATACTAACCAACATGATTGTCTGCTTTACAGAAAACCATTTCTTTATGGAGCTAAGATGCATGTTGGGAGGAATCGGAAATGGACTCGAGCGAGCAAGGAATTGGCCAAGGAAGCAAGAAATTAAGGGGCGCCGCGATGGAGCGTGACACGCCATCGCGGATGCATTCTGTCCGGGAGAGATATAATTTCAAGAATTTCCAGAGAAGGTCCGCATTGAGCCGTGGCACTGGAATTAATTTCCTGGATCTTGAAGATTCCAAAGGCAAAGTGTTTGCACCCGTGACACCGGGCATGCCCACGTTGCATGCCGTGCCACGCTGGGAGCAAATTACCCGGGCGGCTAAATTCCGCAGAGCCTCCGCTGCACCGTGTCACTGAGGCAATATCATGGATGCACTCAGCGACATCGCTATTGTTATTCCGGAAAATTCTCCCCAATATAAATAGAACACTTAGGTTCATTTTTTAATTATTCGGACTTAGTGGAGCAAGAACGTTACAAAGGCTGAGAGGACGAAAATTCTTAGGTTTTCATCCCTTTCTTCTCTTTCAATTGTTTGCATGATTTACACTCATTTAACGATGTTCAATCCACAAATGAGTGGCTAATTTCCTTCTCTTTTGCCGAGGTTATGAACCGTTGTATTGAAATGTAATTGTTGATTATTTGGGTTGTTTTACCTTTTCTTCTATGGTTGTTCTATTTAATTCTTGTTCTTACCGCATTAATATCTAGCCAATGTTAAATAAATTCAAAAAGTCCTAAGCCACCCGAGAGGGCAAGAAACCGGAAAGTTGTGAATTAATAGGATATGATCTTTCTTAGTTTGGAAATTGAGAATTGATTTACCTTCGTGATAGAAATATACCCGAAAGTCGTATTAGTCAAGTGTGGAATCGCCTTGTATGGCTAGAACATGAATTTCTTCATCACGTAAAATGTAGGTGGAAGGTCTATACCCTTAAGTTGGGTTAAATACGAGAGTTTAACTATAGGCATAAGTTCCGACTAGCAACTTGAGAAAAGATAAAACCACGGAGATCGATGATTAATTTCTTTACATGTTCGTTTTAGCCTCGGCATGATGTTCACATTCATAGTTCAGACTCACCGGGTATAATTATTCTACTTTAGTATAAAAAGTTAGTTTACAAAATATAAAAACTTTTCTTTACACTGTATGTCTTCATTTTTAGAGTTACAGAAATTAACACTGAGAAGGTTTTACCCTCGTAGTCCAGCCCCGTAGGTTCGACATTCCGGCTCTTAAAAAGGGCCACTATATTACTTGTAAATAACTCGTACACTTGCGGGCTCACCAAGTTTTTGGCGCCGTTGCTCGGGACTCCGGCAATTGGTGAAATTTTGTCTTCTAAAACGTGTTAGTTTGCTACTTCTTTATTTTAGTGTTGACAACTTGGTCTTAGCCTGTATTTTGCGGATAACATGTATCTGTTGAACACCGGCAAGAGACATAGATTTGGTGGATCCATCCTTAGAGCGGAAGACAATTCCATCGCCAACTATAGCCTGAAAGAAAACCGCAGCTGCTCTGACAAACAATCATGGAGCAACCACAGTAATCCACCACTTGTACAGCAAGATAGTGCCCGAGGAAATGGCAAAATAGGCTTGCCCGCGATGTGGCAATCCCACATGCTAGTAATGTCACATCTAGCATTCGTGAAACCTCGAGCCAGAGGGAGGTTCGAGCTAAACGGTAATATGGTGCAATTGCCGCACACAAGCTGGCAGTTCACAGTCTCCCTCACGAGGATCCACAACAACATCTTCAAAATTCTTTGAGATAGTGACACTTATCCTCGCTGAGTGTCACCAGACTATGTCAGCTTACACTGAGCCTCTTTTTCACTTTTGGGAGAAGCCGAAAAGGCAGGTGGTTGAAAGCCGAGCCACCAAACTCTATAACCACTTGGGATGATCTTTGCAAAGAAGTTCTTGATCCTAGCTCTTTCCATCCGTAAAACAGCAAGACTTAGAAGTCAAATTCCTAAGTTTCAAACAAAGAGAAGGAGAGAATCTCGTATCAAGCTTGGGAGAGATTCAAATCGCCAAGGTGTGGGATCGTCCTCAGTCACCATCACTCCAATGATGTGTCAAGTACACACTTTTATTGAGGGTTTGGAACCCCCACACAAAAATCTTGGCCGGATTCGGGCACTGTGATGGCATTAGAAAAGACTTATTAGGAGCTTTATATTTTGCTTAATCAGATTTCGCAGTGGAAATCCGAGTGGAATGGACTCTCTAAGGAGTGAGCAAGGAAAGCGGCCGGAGTCTTGGAAGTGGATGGGCTTGCGCCATCGCCGCACGTATAGCCGCCTCGTAATCAACTAAACACCCACTTCGGGAACATGAGCTTGAGCCGCCTCAGCCCCAAAGAATGCAAGGCAGCTATATTTGGTGAAGTGTGCGGAAGCAATGAACACTCAACAAAGTGTTGTGGAGCAAATCCCGACTCGGTGAACTTTGTCGGTAATGCACAAAGAAACAATCACCAACAAAACATGAGAACAAGCCATAATTCAACCCGGAGAAATCACCCGAATTTCTTTCTTGGGGTAGCAACAACCATCAGGGATGGAGTGCGAGCCGTGTGTGCAGAGGAATCAAGGAGGGCCACAGTAATTATCGCCCGCATAGGAACAACAATGCCCTCCACCACCATCACCCAAATATTGAGGAGATAAAACCAAGACATTGATAGCTAACCAGCTCATATTGCCGTTCGACTATGTTAAATTGGCAGCCGAGGTCAAGAATAATCGAAGAACAAGGCGTTGAGTATCGCTCATAGCTTGCTGGAGCCGTAACACCGTGCCCAGGAGGAGTGACCTCCAAAATGACACGTACCCCAACCCCAAGGTGTAAATGCAAAGTGACCACGAGGAGTGGTTTGCGCTGAAAGGTGGAACCAGAAAGACCACCTCAACAACAAGCGTGCCAGAACTGAGAGGGAGCAAAATGATGAAAAGGGGAAGAACAAGGATGCTGAACTGCAAAGACCTCCACCCCCGTTCCTCAATGATTAAAGAAACACAAGGAGGAGGCGTGAGCCAAAAGTTCTTGGAGGTGCTTAAACAGTACACATTAATTACCTCTCTGTTGATGTTTTGCAGGAGGCCTAAGTACGCAAAGTACATAAAGGACACGTGGCCAACAAAAGCAAAGCCATCGAATATGCCACTATGGGCTCTTACTGAGGAGTGCACTTCGATACAAACCGATTGCCTACAAAGCTCAAAGACCCCGGGAGCTTCACAATTCAAATAACAATCAAGTAAAGTATCCAAGCTCATGTGGATTATGTGATTTGGGGGAGCGAAGCATTAACTTGATGCCAACCTCTGTTCAAGAAGTCAGGGCTAGGGAGTCCTAGACCTACAAATGTTGATCTTGCAACTCGCGGATCGTTCCTTGGCAAGACTGATGGCCAGGAGGACGTGCCGGTGCAAGTCGTGGCTCCTCATTTCAGATTTGCTGTACTTGGACTGAGTTCGATCACAACCCAATTATTTGGGACGCCCTTCTTGGCTCGGAAAGCGTATGATGTAGCCGCAGGCGCCTAACGATGCGGGCGAATGGCAAGGATGAGGTATTTGATGTGGATAAAGCCATGAAGCCTCGGTAATGCATGAGGAACTTTCAGCAATCAGTGTACTTGATCGGGCAGAGTTGCCCGATTGTTGGAATCTCAAGACCCGTGGAAAGAGCGTTGATTAACTCCGATTACTCGTGAGATAGAGATGCCTATGAGGTGGTACAAGAGTTGAATGAGCCACAAAGCTATCCTAAGAATCAAGAATTTCAGCCATTGATGAGATCTTTGGAGCCTTTGCCAAACCATCTATTGAAGAAGCAGTCTAAAGTCAGAATTAAAAGCATTACTCCCTCATCTAAAATATGTCTTTTGGGGAAGGGTGACATCTGGGCTCTGGCCATCATTTCATCGTAATTAACGTAAGCACAGGAAAAGAGGCAACTAGGCAGCCTCTCGCGTAAAAGGAAGAAAGCAATGGGCTGCAAATGTCCGATATTCGTGGTATAACCAAACTTTTGCACACACAGAATTTTCAATACTGCAGACAGGAGCAAAGCCAACCTGCTCACCAAGAAATAAGGTTAAAATCCAAGAAGAATGAAGGATGTGGTCGAAAGAAATAATTAAAATGGCTTGATGCAGGTGTGTAGCTCCATCCGATTTCAGATGCTGAATGGCCCCGTCTAATGTGTCCCAAAGAAGGGAGGAATGATTGTGGTTACCAATGAGAAAAATGAGCCGATTCCCACACGAACCGTCATGGGGTGGTTGATTTGGTATGATTACGCAGTTAATGAAGCGACAAGGAAAGATCACTACCCTATCCTGCTCATTGACCAAATATTAGACAAACATTGGTCACAGAGTACTATTGTTTCCTTGATGGGTACTGGTTATAACCAAATAGTCATAGCACCTCGAAGACCAGAGAAGACTACTTTCACATGTCCGTATGGGACATATGCTTTAGACGGATGCCATTCGGGTTAGAATGCACCCGCCACATTCCAAAAATGCATGATAGCGATCTTTCAAGACATGGTGGAGGATTTCGTTGAGGTATTTATGGATGATTTTCAGTTTTCGGTAATTCGCTTGCTACTTTGTTTAACCTTTACAGGCGTTGGCTCGGTGAAGAATCTAACCTTGTACTCAATTGGGAGAAGTGTCATTTCTTAGTCAAGGAGGGCATTGCTCTTGGCCATAGAGTGTCATGTAAGGGATTGGAAGTTAATCGAGCTAAGATCGAGGTTATTGAGAAAATTACCACCACCCTCGTTTGCAAAAGGTGTTCTGCAGCTTTCTCGGCATGCAGGTGGTTCTACTGCATGGTTCATCAACAACTTCCAAGATTTCTGGGGACCGTTATGCAAATTATTAGAAAAGGAGGTGAAGTTTGATTTTGATGATGAGAGTGTTAAAGCATCTGAGGAGTTGAAGCAGAGATTGGTAAAAGCACTCCATCCTTATTTCTCCTGATTGGGAACAACCGTTTGAACCGATGTGATGCGAGTGATGTGGCAAAGAGGAGCCGTATTGGGGCAGTGGAAGAATAAAATCTTTCACTCTATTCACTATGCAAGCAAAACATTGAACACTGCCCAAAGTATTATACAATAGTTTAAAAGGAGATGCTAGCACCGGTGTTTGCTTTTGATAAATTCAGATCCTATTTGGTAGGTATGAGTATGGTGTATATACCGATCATGCAACGATTCGGTATCTGTTTAACAAAAAGGATGCGAAGCCGAGGTTGATCAGGTGGATCTTTTTGCTGCAAGAGTTTGACTTAGGAAATAAGAGAGACAGGAGGGGGAGCGAAAATCAAGTGGCGTATCACCCATCGCGATTGGAGAGTCGGTCGCATGTGAGGAAGGTGACAAAGATCAAAGAGGAGTTCCTGGGATGAGCAGCTCTTTTGGCAATAGGAGAAGCTGAGGTTCCTTGGTATGCGTACATAGTAAACTTATTGGTGAGTGGAGTCTATCCACCGCAGGCTACGGATCGCCGAAAGAAAAATTGCGGCATGATTGTCGGCACTTCATTTGGGATGAGCCATATTTGTTTAAGCAGGACTAGATCGTGTTATGAGAAGGTGCATTCCGGAGAGCCAAATTGTAGAGGAATTTTGAGGAGCTGTCACCCTCACCATATGGAGGGCACCACGGAGGCGAGAGGACAACACACAAGGTACTACAACAGTTCTTTTGGCCTACACCTGCTCGTAGACTCTATGGCATATGTAAAAACGTGCGATAGATGCCAAAGGACAGGCACAATTGGTAGGAGGCAAGAGATGCCGCTGCAAAATGTACTCGAAGTGAGACTTTGGATGTATGGGTATCGACTTCATGGGCCCATTCCCACCGGGTCATTTGCAATCGTTACATCTTGGTAGATGTTGATTATGTATCAAAGTGGGTGGAAGCAATAGCTGCCCTTTAAATGACAACAAGGTAGTAACAAAGTTTGTGAAAAAACACATTTTCACAAGGTTCGGGACACTCCCGAGCCATTATCAGTGATGAGGAGCCCACTATGTCAATGCAAGCTTCAGGAAAATGCCGAAGTATGGGGGTGCGCCACAAAGTAGCAACACTATCATCCCCAAACTGTGGGGCAAGTGGAGGTGTCGTGAATGTAGAAGTAAAGCAGATTCTCCAAAGATGCTGAATGCCCAACGCAATGATTGGTCAAGCAAACCTACGATAGGGGCATGGTAACCTTCTACAAGACACCAATCAAACCTCTCCATACCGATTGGCTCCATGGAAAGCCTCGGGTCATCCACAAGGAACTAGAGCATCGAGTCAATGTGAGGAAATTGAATATGGACCTGGATCTAGCAAAGAAGACTACCAACTCAAATAATCCCCGACGTTTAGTTGGCATGCTTATGAAAGTGCCAAATATTACAAAGAAAATGAAAAGGTGGCACGATACATGTGGTGCACGTATCTTCGAGCCTGATGTAAAGTGCTACTCTTCAATTAAAGGTCAAGTTGTTTCCAGTGGAAGTTACTGCCCAAATGGTCGTGGCCGTTGAATAGTGAGGATGACCCCTCGCATAAGTAGAGTTGTGGCAGGAAGATCATGCCACGTTCGGTAAATGGACAAATGTGTAAGCATTATTGGGGTGAGGGGATGGAAGTCGTGAGAAAACGTCCGTCACCCTAGGGGCGGAATGAGTTTAAACGACGCCAAGCCAGACTGAATCTCAGCGCCGCACGGAGGCAACCCGTGAATTGTTGTTTTTATAATTGTACATATAAAAAGAGAAGAAAAAAGAGAAAAAAAAAAAGACCAAAAAAGGATATATATATGTATGTATAGGTGTGTAAATATAAAATAAAACATTGTGTTCACAAACCTTGGAATTCTAATCGATTTCTTGTTGTAAGATATAATTTCAGTTGATCGGAGAAGAAATGCAAAGGATGCAAAGGAGAAAACGAGGTAAGAAAGAATTTTAAAATGGCAAAACAAAGGAGCTCACATGATGTCTCGTGTCACGGAGGAGGGCCTCCGCGTTACCCTCCGTGACGTTGAAGGCAAAATCTGAGAATTTTACAAATCAGAATGCCTGCGCGATGGTTCCGTGTCGCGGAGGTGATGCCCGCGTTACCCTCCGCGGACACGTTGAAGCGTTATCACTGGCCGGGTCACACCACACCGGGTAACCCGCGCTAAAATCCCACTTTTTAACCCCAACCCCTCATTTTCTTCTCATTTTTTCACTTCGCGACAACCTCCGTACCTCTCAACGCGCTTACGGACTAAGGTACAAAATTTCATCAAGTTTCTTCCGTTCATCAATTTAAGGTACGTTTCATCACTTCTCATCTCAATTTTGGTCGAACTTCTTTCGATTTTTAGCGAGAATTGAGTAGACTCACCCTAAGTGAAGAAATTGAGCTTAAATTCATGTAAGCTACATGATTGATGTTCGCAATATCATTGTGATTGTATGAACCATAAAACATGAGCTTGATCAAATTTTCTAAAATTAATAACTAGGGCTTGAAAGTGAACATGAAAGGGAGAAAACTAGTTGGATTGCAACTTTGCTGGGTTGAGTATGTTGGGTGAAATGAGTTGGTTGTGTTATCTATATAACATAAAAAAAACCGGACTTGATTTTTGGGGAGTGGAACTTGTAGTATACAAGAAACTAGTAGATGAAGGTTGTATAGTTAAATAGTTGTTTTTTTTTCTTTCATTGCCAAGTTCTAGGTACAAAATTGTGAGACGGTAATATTGTGGAATTAGCTGCGAAGTCTGAGTAGTACAGTTGTGTTATACCGTCAGATTTGCGGAATGCACAAGTCAATATTGTTTGTGTTTTTAGTTGTTTTAGTTTTTCTTATTTTGTAAATTAGAAATAAATATGTTCTTGCCGCATTACCAAATTGTAACAAGACTAAGTGTGGGGTAAATGAGCTCAACCTAACCTTAGTCGAAGCTAATTTTAAAAGGACCTGATATTAGGACTGTCCGCTTCTTTGACAGAACAATGGCAAGCTGCAAGACAAGGGTAAGGGCGCATCTACATCGCCGGAAGAGACTAAGATCGGAACAACAATTCCAGCAGCACCAGCGGTTCCACGCGGCTGGCTGCCAATACGGAACCAGATGGGCACAGAGGAAGGGGAAGAAGTGGTACACTTGGGTCATGAGAACAAATACTTCGAGAGCATATTGCAAGGGACCCATTGGCACAGAGTTCCCGCGCATGGTACACCGGATTGACACTCCGCTGGCCGCGCTTCATTTTTGACGAGCCAAAGGAGTGCAATCTGCACTTGATCTGGAGTTCATGCAATTGGAACCCGACGCTCCTAGGTCACACCATCAAGATAAAAGGCCAGATTCTAACTTGAGCCTCACCACCTTAATGCCATACTAGGCTATAACACCGATGCCCAATGCATCCAAGTAGCCGATCACCCACCTTATGTGGATATCAGACGTAATATTGTGTGGAGCCCGGCTCACGCACGCTGGAGCAGGCATAAGGAGAGGGGCTACCATCGACACGCCCTACCCACAAAGATGAACGCGGGAAGCCAGGATCCTAAAGAAAATTATTTGCTCCCGCTTGATTCCTGGGTGCACATGATGGATGTGACCCGGGCATCGCGTATGCTTGGTGTATGCCCTGATGAAAGGGATGGAGATAAAATGTAGGGGCGGTGATCATATCCGCCATGAACAGATCCTCAGTTGCATCAAGGGCACAGGTAATGGCTGGGCGTTGCCGACCACGCCTCGAGGGGCCTCGAGGTAGAGGAAGAGGCCCTAGATTACATCCCACACAGATGGAGAGGCGTGCCATAGATGTCACAGACGAAAGCACCTGACACCACTCACGGGCCAGTTCTCACACTAGCCGAGCGACATGCTCGGGATGATCAGTGTATGGCCCGCATGTTCGGGATGCAGATGCTCCAGCCTACGCATAGGCGGAGACCGGCAACGGAGATGAGCCGGGCAAATGACTTAGATTACCCCTTTGCGAAAAACTCCCAGGGCACTATGTCGGGTGGGCCCAGCTTTTGTGGGAGCCTGTGGATGATGATGTCCTACCGATGAGGAGACACGTCGCGAGGAGTCCGACGTTGAGTCGGAGGAGGACGATGGGGGAGATTCAGACATGGGAGACGAGGAAGCAGCACCTGATGAAGAAGTGGAATACTTTGATTGACGTGGAGTTTCACCACCCACCTTCGTGTCTTGTGGATTGTATGAACACCGGGGACAGTTTTTGGTTTTGGGCGGTGGGTGGGGAGCAGTTAGGTGGTGTGCCGATTTTTGTCTTGTTTTGTATATAATCGATGTCTCGTTGCCGTGTTTGAAAATATTGTGACCTTGTTTTTGTGTGTATGTTTTGTATTGTAATATTTTTTGGTAGCGGTGTGCTGTTGAATGTTGTTAGGCCAAAGAGTAAATAGTTTTTGTCGAAATGATCGATATTTAAAAAAAAAAAAAAATTTCGTAAATTATTTTATTGCTGGGTTTCTGAGTTTGTTTTCGGTTCTTTTGCCGAGAAGAGTCCCATTGAACTGAAGCCGTAAATAGTGACCGTTCCCTATGATGGATGGATGACGAATCGTCTTAAGGGAAATGCATTCGATAGGAGTAGTTTATTTTAAATTTTGGTTTGCTGGTTGTATCCCATGCATGTTGCTACCTATGGCTACAACTCGGTTGCGTGTTGTACATAATGTTTATACCGCAAAGATGATCTGCCTGAAAGCATGCAAATTTTTGTACATATGAGAGATACGTAGGCCATAGAAGCTTCATCTGTGATTGAGGCTTAATTGAATTCTTGTAATTAGCCGATTAAAGAGTCCTGTGAATATGTCTTGAGTTGAGCATGCAATGAGTGTATAGTGAGTAATCTAGGTTATTCCATGCTATTGTGAAGTGTCTAGAACTTGCCTGTTGTGTGTACGAAACTAAATGAAGGAAGTGTAGTGTAGGAAAGGATGTAGGCGTTTGTTTAACCTAAAGTTTTTTCTTTCCCTTTTCATACCCAATTCTTGAATGTCAAATCCTAGTTAGCCCATTGAGCCTTTAGCCTATATTTTTTTCTTTTGTCGAAAAGGCGTAAACCAAGTTAACCCTTTCTTTTCATTGTCCGTAAATCTAATCCGAAGCTCTTACGCCAAGAAAATATATACTTTTTCCACAAAGTGGTAAAGGAGTGAAATGATGAAAAGAAAATAAAGAGAGGAAAAAGTAAAGGATGTGAAAAGAAAAGAAAAAGAGTCAAAGGTGCACTTGCCAGACGAAAGAAAATAAAGTGCTTAACTTATTTTTTTTTTGTTTAGTTTAGGTGTGCTTAAAGAAGTGGGGCTTACAAAAAGAATGAAAGACTTCAAGAAGGGGAGGGAGGAAGGAAGAAATTATGTCCGTAATGTGATGGGATGTATTGAAAAGCGCTTAAGGATGCTAGTTGCTATTATTGGTTAGCCCAGTATATACTAGTTCCGTAGCTGACATTACAACCCGTTAAGTCCTACGTGATCTTACATCGCGCGTCCTTATATTAGTGGAGTAATACACTAGAGGCAAGCCTATGGGTCATGACCCGATGCATGTGAATTCTTTTGGGAGAGAGAGTGAAATTGTGTGTACATGCCCCTACATGAAATGCTTTAGAATTCATGTGATTTAGAAGAGGGGAAATTCTCTTGTGATGTGAGGGCGCATGCTTGACGAAAGAATGAAATTCGTGCCTAATATCTTGGTCAGCTAATTTGCATGAGTTTGCCAATATCGAGAGCTTCCATTCTTGAGTCTAGAGGTCTTGATTTGTTAAATGTCATTGTAATGATGATACTAGGCATGTTTCCTTGTTGATGATTTGTTATGAAAATAATCGGCATAACTGTAGCTCGGATTGTCGAGCCAAAGTAGCCATGACGGATGTCAATTTCATGAGGTATAGGAGTATTGTTCGAGGACTAAACAAGATTTTAAGTGTGGGGTAGGAGATCTGGGGCATATTTATATGCCCAAGTGATACTCAAATGCATCATTTTGCCTTGTTTATCCAACAATGTTTGTACTTTCTCATGTAAATTGTAGGAAGTGAATTTATACTAACTACCATGATTAGTCTTTTCTTATGTGAAAACGTACTTTTATGGAGCTAAGATGCATGTTGGGAGGAATCGGAAATAGATTCCGGGAGTGAGCAAGGAATTGGCCAAGGGAAGCAAGAAATAAGGCTCGCGATGGGAGCCGTGGACACGCCAGTTATCAGCGGATGCATTCCGTCCGGGAGATATAATTTCAAGAATTTCCGCAGAAGGTCCGCGATTGAGCCGTGGCAATTGGAATTAATTTCCCGGATCTTGACATTCCAAAGAGCAGGTGCGTTTGGCACCGTAGCACGCATGCCCGCGCTGTGACGCCGTGCCACGTTGGGAGCAAATTACCCGGGCGGGCACCTGCAGAGCTCGTGTACCGTGTCACTGAGGCAAAGGTTCGCGATGCACCCGTGACACGTTGCTTGTTATTCCTGGAAAAATTCTCCCCAGTATAAATAGAAACACTTAGGTTCATTTTTAATTATTCTCGACTTGCTGGAGCAAGAACGTGGGTTACAAAAGTGTGTTGAGAGGACGAAAATCTTAGGGTTTTCTCTATCCCTTCTTTTTCAATTGTTTGTATGATTTACACCATTTAACGATGTTCAATCCACAAATGAGTGGCTAACTCCCTTTTTGCTGAGGTTATGAACCATTGTATTGAAATGTAATTGTTGATTATTTTGGTTGTTTCATCTTTTCTTCTATGGTTGTTCTATTTTAATTCTTGTTCTTAATGCATTAATATCCGTCACAAGCAATGTAAATCCAAAGCTGGGTTTCACCCGAGAGGGCAAGAAACTGGAAAGTTGTGAATTAATAGGATATGATCTTTTCTTTGTTTGGGAAAATTGAGAATTGATTTACCTTCAGGATAGAAATATACCTGAAAGTCGATTAGTCAAGTGCGTGGAATCGGTTTTGTATGGCTAGAACATGAATTTCTTCTTATCACGTAAAATGTAGGCGGAAGGTTCATGATTCTTAAGTTGGGTTAAAAACGAGATTTTTAATCCATTGGCATAAGTTCCGACCAGCAACTGGAGAAAAGAAAGATAAAATCACGTAGATCGATGATTAATTTCTTTACATGTTCGCTTTAGCCTCGCATGCTCACACATTCATAGTTCGTGACTTCACTGTATAATTATTCTACTTTAGTATAAAAATAGTTTACAAAATATAAAAACTTTTCTTTACACTGTTGTCTTCATTTTTAGAGTTACAGTAAATTAACACTCGAGAAGGTTTTACCTGTAGTCCATTCCCTGTAGGTTCGACATTCCGGTTCTTAAAAAGGGCCACTATATTACTTGTACAACCCGTACACTTGCGGGCTCACCATATAGCTCATTATTTTTTTGAATTGAGTTGCAGGCATGCATCAGACGTGCATAAGCCCAGCTAGGTCAGTAAGATCCCAGTGCCAGTCATGCCTCCCAAGGTGGGGCGTAACACTACAAATCCAAAAACTTCTTATTTGACAAGTGAATTAAATTCTAATTGAATTGTTTTTTCCATTTTGTCCAATCATTTCTTTGTCGTTATTCCTCAACAAATTGAGGTTCAAGATCCTCACTATCTTGTATAATTTTTTTTGCAATATTATAGGCAAATATATAATCCACAACTATTTTCAATTGATTCAAATTAGTCCCAACATCAATTGGATTTATTGATAATTCCTCTCTTTTTTTTAGAAACGGAATAGAATTATGTGGATGTGTCTTAAGCATGTCAATTGATAATAGCTTAATACCTCCTTTAATATAATACTACTTCAGGAGCAAATTGAGGCATACTTATAATGTAGAGAATTCTTCTTTCATATATGATAATAAATATATGAAAATATTAACTACTATTGGTGATCAAATATTTTTTGTAAAATATCACGTGAAGTTGACCTATATGATTGTTATCTAGTTTATAATTTTGAATTATGAGGAAGACAAGTGCCAAGATAGCTTACTGTATATGAATACATATACATAGCTCAAAAGAACCAAAGTAATATTTATCTCATGAATAGTAGAAAGATTTAATCATTGATACAATTATGGGAGCTGAAATTATATAAAACTCACTGACTGTAGCTAGAAAAAAAATCACACCACCTCTGTAATCTATTTTGCTGAGTTGCTAGAGCAGTGGGGCTGATAATGTGTTATAAAATAATAAAGGAAAAAGAAGAATATAGTAGAGAAGGAGAAGAGAGAACATTTTTTGTTTCTCTTGAAGGATGAAATACAAAGAACTTTTATTTATAAATGAAAAATAACGGTAATTTTTTTCAAAAAAATAAGGTAAGCATTAACTATAATACAAATATATTCATAGATATTCACTATAATATAAATATATTCACAGATATTCATTATAACACAAATACNATTCATTATAACACAAATACATTTATAATATTAGTATATATATGCAACATAGCTAGTACTCTTAAATTATTAAAGGGGCCGGTTTGCTTTTCTTAATTTCTGCATCTAAATATGCATGCAGCTTCTTGTTAGCGTACATTCATCTTTCTTCCAACTCAATTTCCTGAGACTCTGCGTACTATCGACTTGTGATCAATAATTCAAACAAATTGCTCAATTTTTTTTTTAAATATCTTACTATCAATATATTCATTGTTTTTGGTATCTCAAACATACTTGTTAACTCTTACTTTATTCAGATGCGTGTCATATGGAAGAATACTAGCAAATTTATAGTGTGAAGAAGTCCCATATTGACGGCGAAGGGGACGGGTGATCTCTCTAGCTATATAGTTTAAATAATTCTCACGTCTTGAGCTAACTTTTAAAATTGATCTATTTAGACTCAAAATTTATTTCTTTATCATATAAATGTTGTTTTCACGTGGTATGCCAAATGTAAATTCACCTACAAGTTATTGACAATCTAAACCCCC
>JACEIK010004194.1:34925-45426 GCA_018107945.1 Datura stramonium | reverse complement strand
AATATAAAAACTTTTCTTTACATTGTTGTCTGCATTTTTAGAGTTACAGTAAATTGACACTTGAGTAGATTTTGCCCCGTAGTCCAGTCCCTGTGGGATCCATACTTGGCTTACTTGAGCCACTTACTACTTGTTCGACCACATGCACTTGCGTGTACTCATCCAGACAGCCGAACAGCAAGAGGATGTGCCAGTGAGGTGCCACGGCTGGGGGACAATCAACCTAAGGACAACAAATGTCTTTTAAATTCCTCCCATCACCCTCCCAGGGCATTAGGAACTTCATAAGGTGATAGATATGTCAGTATTGTCCCCAGTTCTTTTTACAGCCTCAGAGTGGGAGGTCAGGAAGTATAGTATATATATATGAGTTGGCTCTCTTAGTAGATATTAAGAATTAGGCAGGGACAATAGTTAACGCTGGATTACCTAAAATACACGAAGGATCGTGCAGGTACAACAGAAAGTGCAAGTATCAATGCAATATTGTCCAGAATGATTAATACAGGAGGGTTAGAATTGTTGCTTCCGGAAAGGGCTAAAAAGTGGTTGAGACCCCTAGTGTTTACAAAGCTACTTAGACCCTCACAATAGTAAAATCAGGAGGGCAGATAAGATTTCCAGTAGCACTAGGTGCGTGTGAGAGAGTCCATCAATGATAAACCCCCAACAAACTAAAGTTCAGGTTAGAAATAGGATGATTCTTCCACAGCGTGAGAATGACGATAGGGCATACCTGCAAGATAATGGTTATGGCCCTAGTTTGTTATGTCGAAGGACAGAGAGATCATATGAACAAAATGGACCCGAGTGTGGATTAGAAGGATACAGGTCAGTAGACTTGGTTAGTAATATCTTTGACAGTATGAGGCAGAGGGCATGAACCTCATATTTCAGTCTAAGGAAGCAAGGGAAAAGGCATGAGTATCGAACTCTGGAGGGAAAAAGAATCACCTCCAGGTTGAAGTAGATTGACAGAGCATGGGACCACCATTGAATGTCGAGAAATAAGCATCGGGATGACAATTAACAAATAGTGAGGCTGTAATCTAGAATGCTGCAATATCACCACCCGTGTGAAGGTAAGGGAGTGGCGACACCGAGGCTCTAACCTAGTACAGCCTAGAGACAAGGCATAGTAGGGAATTATTGGCCTTAATATAATAAGGGACAAATTCATGAGACCCAGAGGTCGGCGCTGCATTCCAAGGTGATAGGACTTCGTTAGCAGACTATGGCCAAGGTGCACCATGTCCATTACTCCCCCCATCCAGAGGTTAATGAAAATATATCAAGTCGTAAAGAGATACCTATTGATGGCATGGGAAAAGGGAAGATATTGTTGAGTCATAGCACAGAACTCTAATGACCACCCAGGGGAGGCTAGACAATAAGAATGAAGTAGGCCAATTCAGGAAACGATCGTGCCTGCAAGGAAGTGGAAAGTAATCGACATGATACAGTTACAGGATTACCTCATACCAGGTGTAAATTGACCTCATTTGAGTCAGTATAGAAAGGTTAACAAGATCAACTCACGTCTCTCTGGATGGAATTATATTTCAGCTAAAGGCAATGCCGAGTTGAATGTTTAAGAAGTAGTTTGGTTGCGTGGAGCCCAAACATCTAATAAATTATGACAGAGGGGCACACGCACCGCTAGGATCTGGGAAGCTGTTAGAACATATTGGGGTGCACGTTAATTTAAGTACGGCTTCACGTCACCAAGGAAATAGCCAAGCTGAGCACACGGTTTAGACGTCCGGAGATCTAGTATGGGTGGAAATGTAGATCCCATATATGATAGCCTGAAGCAGATGAGTCAGGGATAATTTAACTGAACATACTACATCAGTCGGAGGGGAACAGTTAAACTAATTCGGAGATATGTACCGGTAGCCCAGGGTTGCCAGAAGTCTTACTCTAGTATATGGAGAAGTTAGAAATTGAAGCAATGGCTGGATGTTCAAAAATAAACTTCGCCAATGAAGGGCATTATGAGATCTGACAAGCAGGGAAAGGCTAGCCCTAGATTCGTTAAGCTATACCGGACCCTCCGAAAGAACCACCAAGAGGCCTATGAGATAAAGTTTCCTTCGGGCTAGGATCTGTTTATCAACACTACGCGAGCATGTAGAAAGCCTTGTTTCAGATAATTCAATCGAGGATGTTCCAGGTACAGAAGCACCGTTCCACAGAGGACTCTAATAGTTACAGGAGCCATCTTGAGAACCAGAGTTTTAGCTCATTACCGTATCATGGGGGAATAGAAATATAGAAGAAATGAATTGAAAAGCTATGAATGTTCTACGACGATAATATATAGACCCAGATGATTTAAGTTATGGAAAAATAATTCCAGATGTTATGCAGTTGACCTTGTTGCTATTATTATCAGTTGATTATACTATGTGTGATAGAGCTATGCTTCATTTTCAAGTAGTGTCCTGTAAGACTCTTGTGTTAGACTTTTCTACGTTTCAGGTTTCCATATAGTCCATAATATAGAAGAGACTTTGCTGAAATTTTTCGAAGCATTAGTCAAAAGAGTTAACGTCTGTAAGCCGAAGATGACATTCGAGGAAGAATGTTCCTAAGGGGGCGAGGATGTTATACCCCGTAAATGATAATGGTTATTAGGCATACACATGGATCAGTTACGAGTAAGAAGATATTGAAGCGTGTGGAAAAAGCCTCGAAAGCAGGATTGGGCGAGGCTAGGCTGCGAGGGGCCAGCGTGATGCACCAACCAGCAGTGCGCTGGCAAGCGCGGCACGTGAGGCACAGGGGCGCGATAGGAGGCGCAGCGCGGGGGGCCTGCTGGCGCGATGACTGGTGCAGGGCGCCCTCTACCACCAGCCTCAAGTGTATATATATACCTCCTTCATTTAAATTATTTCATCAATGAGACCCACGACCAGAGAGTTAGAAGCCCGCATATTTTCAATCATTTTTCGTCTGATTACACTACCAAACACCATCCAATCTCAAATTATATTCGGGTAATGAGTTTTAGGCCTGCGGGAAACATTACTATAAAGTTATTTCTTGAAAATTCGCTCATCAAATCGGAACTCCGCCGAGTAAAAGTTGTCGGAATTGCTCCAAATTGATTCCTACTCGGTCACAGGCATTAGGTAAAAATTTTGAAACTCGATTTGCCGAGGTAAGCATTTCGAAACTCGATTTGAAAATCGCCAGCTGAATGAAAGTCGGCATTCGAGGTATGTTAAGGCTTATTCTTTCTGAAAGTTATTCTCATCGAATAGTAATACGACCTATGTTTTAAACGTAGATAATGATCCTATATGTTGTAATTAGCTGTTGCTAGTATATAAGGATCAGGTATGTGGTGATTAACTGCTATCAGCAGATTACACTTACATATGTTGTGGTTAGCTACTAGAAAACATATAAAGATTATATCACAGTATCCCTTGACGGGAAAGAACATGTTAAGTGTGACACACGCTAGAAGCATCGTAGGAACTCCTCTGTTCTTCAGTTTATTATGTTTGTGGAATTGGATGTTTCATTGTCAGCCTAGACCTCAGAAGCTCGTGGATAGTTATTGGGCTTGAGTTATTAAGTCGAACAACATAGGCATAGATAGGTGATATAACAACAGTTTGGCACCTGTATTGTCAGTGAAGCACTCCAGAGGCCATTGGCGTACCTTCATGCCCCAGGGCAAAAAATTTAGATAGGATGGCCATACTTTAGAGTCAACGACACTAGGGTTGTATAGTGACTGAGTGACAGCCTGCCATCTAGTTAGTTACTGCCAGTGATTGTCAGTTCCATTTGCCTTAACATTCATCATACAGGTCGCTCAGGAAGCCATCCTAGTCGTTTAGGTCAGATAAACCCATAGGTACCCTAAGGAAGGGGACCTTATCAGCAGTTAGAGGCGGGGCCAACACCCCAGCCTACTCCTATTAGATGCTCAGGTACAGGTTGTCGTGAGTGGCTAAGTCCATGTAAACTTACCTACAAGGTTAGGAATCATCCAGAAGAGTCATATAAGATCCGATCAGACCAAGTTAAGGTCTAAAGGACTAGAATCATGTTAGCACAGTATTACCCTCAGGCTAAGAATTTTAGTAGGCTACCTATGGAGGATTAGGGGCCGACCGCTCAAAAGCATGTTTGGTCAATAGCAGCCCTGCAGTGGTTCTAAGCAAAGGAACTAAGTAATTGGTCATCTGTGACCCTACAGTTGCATATGAGTTATAGTTGTAAGAGTAGGACATTTAGATTATTGTTAGTCCACTCCAAACCTCACCCTATCCGGTCTAGACCATTAGAGATTATGATTACTATCAGGATCCTCTGATTAGATACAGGTACATAGGGTTTTCCTGCTAGTAGCTACATATTATTCTAGGGGCGATCAATGGTCGTGTTAGGCCAGAAGGCTAGATACGGCTTTTGAGTGGCTAGAATAAGACTTTAGTATAACACATCGGTTGGGGGTTGCCCTCACCTAGGAGTATTCCATGACCACCCCAAGGTTACTAGCTGTGTCGTTTCCTACATAGGCTATATGACGTTACTCTAAGGAGCGATATGCCATCCCAAGGGATGATGTAGAGGACCAATGGCCATATTAATGTCTATTCCATGGATGGACTATTATTTTTATACCGTATCGGCATCACTGACCCTCGTCGAGCCTTGTGCCCAGGGTGTAGTTATCAGGAGTCCACCAGACTCAGTCATAGAAATAGATCAGGAGCCAAGCGGGTTCAATTGCAGACCTAGGGTACAGGTAGGTCAGCTGTAGCACCAGTAGAGTCATAGGAACCTGGATAGGGGTATATAGATTTAAGTTTACTTGCCAGGGCTTATGGGAGTCTGGTGGGTTATTCTGTGTTTATTGTACCTTCCAGGCTTATAGGGGCCAAGTTTGGTTCTTGTTTGTGTTCTTGTATGCTAGCTATAGCTTATGAATATGTGATTGTACAATCATAACTCATATACGTGTAGTGTTTTACTAGATGCAAGTTATGAATAAGCAGACTTCCAGGTTAACTTCTGCCCCTTTCTTATACTTTCAGTCTTTAGCAGTTTTTATTCAGCTTATTACTACCTTACATATTCGGTACATATTGTACTGACGCCCAACTATGGGGCGGCTCATTACTTGCCTGCAGGTTTAGACAGACAGGTTGTGAGATCTCCTAGCAGTTGTTCAGCGTTAGCAGTTTGACCAGCTCCTTCCATTCGGAGTTGCTAGATTGTAGGGATTATAGTCATTCATTTATATAGTATTTGGGTAGGCCGGGGTCCAATCCTGACCATTATTTGTATTCTTAGAGGCTTGCAGACTACAGTATCCAGTGAGTTAGTTGTTGTTGGCTGTGTGGGGCCTAGTATAGCTGCTTATTTTCCTTCCTGTTATAACTAGATAGCATGATGGTCTTGTTGGCCCGCATAGAATCCCTATTGATGTATGTTGGCTGGGTTAGCTATTTTTTTTATAAGTGTTGCGTGGCCTTGTCAGCCCGAGGCTGTGTTTATAGGAGAGATATAGTAGTTTGTTTTCTTGAATTTGATTCATTGGTGGTCACTAAAGCCTGTGCCCATCCAGGTTAGCCCAAATTCCAGTGTGGTATTAGGTTGCCATTTATGCCTCCCAAGGTGGGGCATGACATGGATTGCGTTTGATAGCGTAATTTAACGAAAATCAAATGAAAGTTGCATGTTCTCTCATTTTTGGCTGAAGGGGATATATTGATAAAATGGTTTGAATTAAACAAAGGGGGGTTTATATAGGCAAAGGCCGGTGGCATGGGCGGCGCCCCGTGCTGGACAACGTGCCAAGAGGCCGGCGCCCTACACAAGCCATCACGCCAAGGTGCTTGCTGCGCTGTGCCTCCCAGGGTGCTGGCATGCTAGTGCGTCGTGCTGCCCAGTGCATAGGCAGGATGGCGTGTCGTTTGGCCCCTCGCGGCCTAGTCTTGCCACACTCTACTTCCGAGGCTCTTCCACACGTGTCAAGCTCTCACTCTACTCGTCACAAGCCCACGCGCACACACACTAGCCGCTAACATCTTACGAGGTGTAACACAAACATTGGAAATTGCCTTATTCTTACTCACCGGATCAAGGGAGTAGTGAATGGAAAAGGGATTAACAACGGAGATTTGAGTCTATCAATCCTCATCTAATAGCTTGACCTTGTCCAGGAATAGATAATCCAATATTAAGGGTAAGGGTCAATTAAGTATAAACCCGCATACGGGTCACGTTGCGTGGTGATAATCTTCTAGATTGGGGACCAACCATTTACGTGAAGTTAACTTACCAATATTGCATTCTAAGCACCGAAATAGATCACTAGTATAAAAAATCTTGTGGTTATGAAGTCATGGGAAACATAATCTTAGTCAATTCATTGATTGAGTACAACCGAAATTAAATCAAGAATCTACTAGTATCTACAATTATTCATTATTTTGTGTTTCAAACCTTCCTCCCTAGGAAATAAGTAAACCGATAGTATCAGCTAAACGCATTAACTAAAGTTCTCATCATATTCCTCGTGGGATTTTACCCCAACCCTGGTTGGGTTATATATTTGACATCAACTGCTTTATATCTCATTTATGAGATGTAATTTGGGCGACATCAAATTTTGGCGTCGTTGTCGGGGTATACGGCTTAGGCTTTTGTTAATTGTTTTTGCTTTACTATTGGTCCTTATTTCCTTTTTATTTTTTTTCTTTGTTGTTTTTGTTCTTAACAGGTCTTAGGTTCGTTCATGCGCAGTACTAGGAGTCAAGGAAAATCACTGGTTCCAATTGATCACGAACTTGAACAAACATTGCAGAATCTAAGGAAAATGGCCAACGTACATGGTCAAGAGATCGTGGAAGAAGCAATAGCCAGAATGTTGGCTGAGGAAAAAGCTCGATTACGAGATAAAGAGGCAGCGAGGCTCGCTGAAGAGCAACAACAAGCTGCTGAAGATGAGCGAGCTAGAAGGAACAGAGGTCCAGACCAACAGAGGCACCGATACTTTGAAGTGATGATGTTGCTGATATTGATGAGGCTGGTGCCACTGGAGCTATTGTCCCTCCCCCTTTGCCTGCTGGGGAAAAGTTCAATATTACCAGCGCAATGATCTAACTACTCAACACGAAAGGGATATTTGCGGGTCATGCAACTAATGATGCACATACTCACGTGACAAATTTCATGGGTATCTGCAAAGCATACAAACAACCGGGAGTGAGTCAGGATGCAATCAGGCTAAGGTTATTTCCCTTTTCACTAGGGAGTGAGGAAACGCTGTGGTTGGCTGAATTGCCAAACGATTCTATCACTACTTGGGGGGGAGCTTAAAAGAGCTTTTCTTGAAAGATTCTTCCCACCTTCCAGAGCATTGCAACTAAAAGATGAGATATACAACTTCAGGCAATTGAATTCTGAAGCACTACATGAGACATGATTGCGGTTCAACAAAAAGCTCAAAAAGGTGCCCAACTACAGGATCCCAAATGATACATTATTGGAGATATTCTATAGGTCTCTGAATGCTAACACCAAGGAAGTGGCTGATACTGTCTCTGTCGGAACATTCATGAGTCATACTTATGTTGAAGCTGCTGAGGTCCTTGGCAGGATCACTAAAACAAACCGTGCATCACAAATAAGAGAGTCGGAGGCTTCGGTTAATACTTATGTAGTAGGTATGTCTGCGTAGCAGAGAAGGAAGGATGAAGAGCGAGAATGTTATACCCCGGGAGCTCAAAGATTGGACCCAGGAGTTAAAACGGTAAAAAAGTGGAAATTGATATTGCAGTCTCAGGACGAGTCATCTCACGACTCGTGAGGACAGCCCACGAGTAGTCAGGTGACTCATGGGGAAGGAAAATAGTTGGGAAAAGGAAGAATAGGTAGTGTACTTGACGGGAGTCCTCACGAGTCGTTCTTAGGCTTAACGACTCGTGGGGTGAGTCGTTGGCAGGTTTGGAGTCCAAAGTTTGGGAATAAGACAGTGTACCTAACGACTGGTGACCACAAGTCATGGTCACCCCTGACGAGTTGTGATGTGACCGTTAAGAGCCCAGGAGACAAAGCAAGGTAGTGCACTTGACGATTGACATGACGAGTTGTGGCCAGTGAGGACGAGTTGTTGGGTCCCTCATTAGGACCTCTTGACAGTTAATTTTCTGTGATTTAGTAAGGGCCTTTTCATAAATTATTAGTTCCTAAAGCCTATAATACGTCATTTAAGTCTCTTTTTAGTGGGTTTTAGGAGGGATAAAACCTATTCTAAGTTATTTCCTTCCATGCATGCAAACTTGAGAAGTTGAGGAGGCGATCTAGAGGAAGTTCTCAAGGTTCTCATTCAAATCCTGTTTGGGAAATCAGAGAAGTGGTAGAATTATGTAGGGTCACGGATGGGTGTTTCTGTTCACACCCATGCCCATCTCTATTGATTCATGAAAATCTATCAAAAATCTCATGGGGTTTTGAATTCAATTTTTTGAAAATCTAATGATTTACTAATGGGTTGTTATGATTTGCGAATTACATCATATTTTATGAATTTTGATCATATTTTACAACTATTCCCGATTATAAAATTATTGATTTCAATTTCTACTAAATCAAGCCTATTTAAGCATGATTTATGGTGAATCGATTTACGATCTTCTCTTCGATTGATGATATTTACGAGCCCAACATGATTTATGATTTAAATATGAATTTATTCAATTACCCATCATGATTTGATGATTTACAATTATGCATGAGTCCTATGATTCATGAATTATGTTTTGGCTGACTCACGGGTCTTATGTCATGGCTAGTTCACGCATGTATGATTATGTTTATAATTATCATGATTTAACTATTCCATGAATTCATGCATGTTATACTATAAAAACTATATATGTTTTGAGAGTAGTATCGAACACCGAGTAGGTTCGGGGCCTAGGTTCTGCCTCAAATCTCATAAACTACGTGCCACCGCAGGTATGTTGTGACTTCCTTTATGAATGTCCCCGGCCCAAATGGCCCTTTTCATGGTGATATCACACTTTCAGACAGTATGTAGTACTCAGCTTGCGTGTATGTCTAAAGATTTCCTTATGTTATGATACATCATGATTATGCTTACGTTTCCGCTATACCTGGTGATTTTTCTTCCACTTATTATGTATGAAATTAAGATGTCTGCATATGCCATAGGTCGACTTGGGGCCTCTTGGGGTTCCTTGTCCCGTGTTATGATCCGGGTCGTGACAAACTTGGTATCAGAGCCATAGGTTTTGACGTGACCTAGGGTGTCTGAAATCCACGTTAAGTAGAGTCTTTCTCATGGGTATGAAGTGCACCACACTTATGACGAAGAGGCTACAAGACGTTTAGGAAATTTTCCCTTCTTTCATGATCTATGTCGTGCGATGAAAAGTCCTTCTATCCTTCTAATTTGTGATATTCGCGATTGCAGAATCATGGCTCCCAGAAGAATGAATGAAAGAATAAACGGGAACGGTGAAGGCCACGAAGATAGAAATGATCATGGGCATCACCAGGCCCCACCTGCTCAGGCACCATAGCTAGTTGCCTATGCTGAGTTTCGAGCGACTATCCAGATGTTGGCGCAAGCCTTGACTGCTCAGGTCAACCAGTAGGTTGTTGCACATATCCCACAGAATGGCAATGCATCAGCGGCTCGAATTAGAGACTTCTTGAGGATGAACCCTCTGGACTTCCTTGGGTCTAAGGTGGATGAGGATCCGCACGATTTCATCTAGGAGATTCTAAAGATCACCAAGGTTATGGGGGTGACCAATGGAGATTGTGTTGATTTGGCCTCCTATCAGCTTAAGGGGTGGCCCACATATGGTTCAATCAGTGGAGAGATTCTAGGGCGGTGGATACAGGCTCTATCAGTTGGGAAGTGTTCCACACAACATTCTTGGATAGATTCTTCCCTCGGGAGATGAGGGAGCAAAAGGCGATCGAGTTTGCTAACTTGAAGAAGGGTGAAATGTCGGTTCAGGAGTATGCATTGGAGTTCACCTGACTATCTAAATATGCGCTAGAGTTGGTGGTAGACCAGAGGGCTCGGGTGAGCCATTTTGCACATGGAGTGGCAGACTATCTGGACAAGGACTGCAAGATTGCCATGTTGAATTGAGATATAGATTTTCTCTGCATTGTGGTACATGCTCAGTAGATGGAGTCAATATATCAGAGGTAGAGAGTGGACAAGAGGGCCAGGACCGACAGTTACGAGACCTCTCCGGCCAGATCAAGGGGTGGACAGCATCAGTAGTCTTAACATAGGTCTATTGCTCCAGCACCATCATTGGCTAGTATGCTATTTAGTTTCTGAGGGGATCGGAGGAGTAGGGCTCCAGATTCGAGAGGCCAGGGTGACGTAGCCCGCATCGAGTGCCATTAATTTGACGACTCTTTCTCACATCGAGCGCGTCCGCAAGTGTACGGGTCGTGCAAGTAATATAGTGGCTCTTTT
>JACEIK010004193.1:54924-113513 GCA_018107945.1 Datura stramonium | reverse complement strand
CTTCATGTATCAAATCATGTTTTAAGATCTATGGGCAGATTTTATACCTATTTGATTATTAGTTCATAGTTTCATATTTAAATTAAAATATGCCCAATTATGAAAACTTCATGAAAGTCAAGTTATGATTCCATTATGATTTTGATGTTACTAAGTCAAAATTATGAATTATGATTCATGTTATCATTTCTCTTCCAGTACTCTTTATGGATTTATGAATATCAAGTATATAGATTTTCACAAATATGCATGTTCTTCATGATTTCTGAATTTATGACTTTAACCGACTCACAAGTCTTATTTCATGGCTAGTTCACGTATTTCAAGCATGCTTATGATTATCATGATTTAAAATAGACCATGAATCTCATGTATGTTTTCCCTACTATGATATGAGCACTATATATGTAATACCCACAAAATCCCAATTGGGAGTTAAAACGGAGAAAACATTATTTTTTGCACCAGTTCATAGGACGAGTCATCCAAGGACCCGTTGGGTACACCACGAGTCGTTGAGTGACTCGTGGGGAGAAGGTTGGACTTGGTTAAATTTTGGATTTGAGGCTGACCACGGGTGGGACCACGAGTCGTGGTCACCACCACGAGTCGTCAAGTGGGTCGTGGTCAGTGATTGGTTTGAAGGATGAATGTTTTGGCAGTGTCCCTAACGACCAGTCACCACGAGTAATTGGGCATACCACGAGTCGTGGTGACCAGTGTTTACAATTTCCAGTGCAGGCAACGAGAAGAGGACCACGAGTCATGGTGATAAGGCATGAGTCGTCCAGTCCCTTGTTGGGACTAGCAGTGAGTAATTTTTCTGCGAATTTATTAAGGGCTTTTCCGTAATTTCTAAGTTTCTAAGGCCTAAACTGCGTTGTTTTAAGCTCAGAATAGTGTGTTTTAAGAGGGGTAAGTTCATTCTAAGCCTATTCACTTCCATGCATGCAAGTCTAGAAGCTCCTAAGGGTCATCAAGCCTAAATTCCTCAAGTTCTTCCCCAATTTTCCATTGGGCAATCAAGGGAGTTGTGAAATCAGATTTCTACAGGTATGTAAGGTTATGAATGGGTGTATCCATCCACATCCAAGCTCAATCCCTCTTCAATTCATGAAATTCTAGTTGATGAATCTATGGGGTTTTAACCCAACATGTGAATTTCCTAAGTATCAATCATGGGTATGATCTAAGCATGTTTCTAATATCAAATTATGATTAATGGGCATATTTTACAATGATTTCAATTACGAATTATGTTTTCAAGTTTTATAAATTATGAATCCCATCCATGAAAGTTCATGAAAGTTGAGATCTATGATATATGTATTCAAGCATGATAAGATGTATATGAAGAAAGTCTGATTTCAAATTACCCATGTCTATATTCATGTTTTCGAATGATCAAGTCTATGTCAAGCATGTTTAAATGTTGGGCAAGCCCATATGATCAAGTATGTTCTATGATTTATCTAAATTTCATATTATTAGCTTACCACATGGATTTTGGAGTCTAGACTCCTACTATTTTCAGCTCGTGGTATGGTTTGAGCCCAAGTCTCTTCATGTTATGATTTCAAATTTATGCATGTATGTTATGAGTCAGCTTCATCACTAGACAATGGTTCAACTTTGTTGAAAAATGATGGAGAGCATATGCATATTTTTGGGAGTAGTGTCTAGCACTGAGTAGGCTAAGGGTCAGTCAACCCTATGCCTCAGAACTACGCACCAACGTGGGTATGTTCAGATTATTTGGGACCTCCCTTGTGAGCTTCCCCTGCCCCCAAGGGGCCTTCAGCTTAATATCGATATCATGGTAGCGTCCTTAGCTCAGGCAAGACTTTGGACTTTCTGTCCACTTGAGTGTGATAGTCGGGACCACATAAGTTCTATCGTGGTAATTTCGCTTATATGATGAGTCTCCCACTGTTCCTCATGATTTCAGTTATGCATGTTCATCAGTTATGATATTATATTTTCAGCAAGTTTGTCCTAATATTCAGTTTTACTTATGATTATCAGTTTTCAGCTTTGGGTCATTTGATTCAATTATAATATTCAGTTATGTTCATAACATGATTTCAGAAAATAGCATGCAAGCCCTACTCTAAGAATCTTATCTTGATTATGTTTTATGATATGCATGATTTATGATTTTACTTACTTAGCTATTTTACTTACCTTACATACTTGGTATATTCCATGTACTGGCCGCATACTCTATGTTGTATTATTTCATGATACAGGCTCAAATATTCAGGCTCAGCCCCTCCATTAGCCAGACTATCAGCATCAGTATCTCCCAGTCTCAGTTGGTGAGTCCTCATCTTTCGAGGGCCCTGTTTTTCAGTCGTATTTAGTATTTTCAGTTTCAGACTATAGCGAGTTAGTTGGGGTCTTGTCCCACCAACTCATCAGTAGTAGAGACTTTTCAGACATAGAATGTAATCAGCTTCGGACTTGAGTTATGTATTCCAATGTTATGAGACCATCAGACTTCTGTTATAATAATTATGTTGATATTCCGCTTTATTATGATTGAGTTAGATGCCATGTTCATTCCATGGGTCGACTTGGAGCCTCTCGGAATTCTTTGTCCCGTATCTTGATCCGGGCCTATGTTCGGGTCGTGACCAACTTGGTATTAGAGCATTAGGTTTTGAAGTGTCGTAGGGTGTTTGAAAGTCGCGTTAAGTAGAGTCTTTTTCATGGGTGTGAAGCACACCACACTTATGATGAAGGGGCAACGAAACATTTTAGAAAATGTTCCCTTCTTTCATGATCTAAGTCATGCGATGAAATGTCTCTCTATCCTTGTCACTCGTGCTATACGTGTTTGCAAAATCATGCCTCCTCACCGAGTTAAGGGAAGAAGGAATGGAAATATAAATGGAAATGACCACGAGAATGGCAATAGGGATGGGCACCAGCAGGCCCCACCATCCCGTGAGGAGCATATACCCAAGCAGGTTGCCCACGAAGAGTTCAAGGAAGCCATACAGATTCTAACATAGGCCTTGACCACCAGGTCAATCAATAAATGGTAGAGCCATGTCTCTCATAATGGGAATGCGGTGGCGGCAAGAGTCAGAGATTTTCTGAGGATAAACCCTTCATAGTTTCTTGGGTAAAAGGTGGAAGAGGACCCACATGAGTTTATTGATGAGGTCCTAAAGATCACCCATATCATGGGGGTGGCGGGAGAGGGGTGCACCGATCTAGCCTCGTATCAGTTGAAAGGGGTTGCGCACATCTGGTTCAAGCAATGGAAGGATAGCAAGGCAATTGGAGCAGGCCCTCTTGGTTGGGATGAGTTTCATGCTTCTTTTATGGATCAGTTCTTCCCTCGAGAGATGAGGGAGATTAAAGCCGGTGAGTTTGTGAACCTGAAACAAGAGAAGATGACAATTCAGGAGTATGCCTTGGAGTTCACTCACCTGTCCAAGTATGCACCTGAGATGGTGTCAGATTAGAGAGCCCAAGTGAGTCAGTTAGTGCATGGTATAGCAGATTACTTGGTCAAGGATTGCCAGATCGCGATGATGCATCAGGGCATTGACTTTCCTCAGATAGTTTTGTACGCCCAGAAGGTGGAGGCAGTACAGGTAATTGAGCGGGAGAGAGAGGCCAAGAGGGCCAGGACTGATAGCTTCAAATTCTCCCAGCAGAGACCTGGTGAGCACCATCAGCAGTCCCACCAGAGATCTTCAGCCCCAGTGTCGTCGGCTATGAGTGTGTCATCCAGATTCAGACGTGATTAGAAGGTACGAGCATCAGGCTCTAGAGGTTAGGGTAGCAGACCGCAGAGACCAGCATTCTAGACATAGCATATGCGGTCGGAGACACGTGGGTCAGTTCTTATCAAGTTCAGGTGCTTGTTTCGGGTGCAGGAAGCCCGGACATATGCTTAGGGATTGCCCAGCAGCCAGATAGGTTCATGATAGGGGTCGAGGCCCAGCCTGCAGTTCAGCAGCTCCACCAGCATGCCCAGCCCAGCAGGGGGCATCTACTAGTGCAGGTGGTGGTCAGTGCCAAAACAGATTCTATGCCCTAGCATCTCATAAGGAGCAGGAGGTCTCTCCAGATGTAGTCATTAGTATGTTACGAGTATTCCACCTTGATGTATATTCATAGTTAGATCCAGGGTCTACTATGTCTTTTGTGACGCCCTATGTTGCTAGTAGTTTCAGAGTCAGTCCTGAGATATTGTCAGAACCCTTCTCAGTCTCTATCCAGTCGTTGATTCAGTTATAGCTCGACGAGTATATAGAAATTTCCTATCGTAGTTCTTCAGAAAGTCACCTCAACAGATTTAGTAGAGTTATCCATAACCGATTTTGATGTTATCTTCGGCATGGATTGGCTACATGCATGTTATGCCTAAGTCAATCGTAGAACCTGTGCATTAGAGTTCAGATTTCTAGGTGAGCCAGTCCTAGAGTGGAAGGGTAGTCCAGTTGTGCCTGTAGGTCTCTTCATTTCCTACCTTAAAGCCAGAAAGATGATTTCTAAGGGTTGTGTGTACCATCTAGTTAAGGTTAAGGATGTTATGTCAAAAACCCCGACTATCCAGTCAATTTCTGTAGTCTGTGAATACCCAAAAGTGTTCCCAGATGATTTATTGGGGATCCCTCCCGAGCGGGAGATCGACTTTGGTATTGTCCTTCTTCCCAATATGCAGCCTTTATCCATTCCTCCTTACAGAATGGCCCCAGTCGAGTTAAAGGAGTTGAAGGAGCAGTTGAAGGATCTCTTAGACAAGGGTTTCATTAGACCTATAAAATCCCCATGAGGTGCAACAGTTCTCTTTGTTCGAAAGAAAGATGGATCCCTTCGAATGTGTATTGATTATCGGCAATTGAACAAGGTCACAATCAAGAACAGGTACCCTCTCCCCAGGATTGATGATTTGTTTGACTAGCTTCCGGATGCTAAGTGCTTTTCGAAGATAGACCTCATATCCAAATATCATCAGCTTAGGGTTGAGAGGGTGACATCCCGAAGACCGCCTTCAGGACTCGGTATGGTCATTATGAGTTTGTAGTTATGTCTTTTGGACTCACGAATGCTCCTAAATCTTTTATGGATTCGATGAATAGGGTGTTCAAGCCCTAATTGGATATGTCTGTGATTGTGTTCATAGATGACATCCTTATATACTCTCGGAGCGAGGAGCATGCCCCTCATTTGAGGGTGGTGGTACAGACTCTTAAGGATCGCCAGTTGTATGCTAAATTTAGTAAATGTGAGTTTTGGTTGAACTCAGTGGAATTTTTGGGTCATGTGGTGTCGAGCGAGGGTGTAGAGGTGGACTCTAAAAAGATAAAAGCAGTAAAGAATTGGCCTAGACCAGTGAGTCCTTCGGATATCAGGAGTTTCTTAGGTTTAGCTGATACAAGGTTTGTTGAAGGGATTTCATCCATTGCAGCACTGTTGACTATATTGACCTAGAAGAAAGTGAAGTTTCAATGGTTGGAGACTTGTGAGAAGAGCTTCCAGGAGTTTAAGACCTTACCCACCTCAGCACCAGTGTTGACCCTACCTGAGGGTACCGAGGGGTTTGTGGTATATTGTGACACATAGATGATAGGCCTTGGTTGTGTACTCATATAGCACAATAAAGTTATAGCCTATTCTTCAAGGCAGCTGAAAGTCCATGAAAGGAACTATCCCACTCACGACCTCGAGTTGGCAGCGGTAGTTTTTGCTTTGAAAATTTGGAAAACTATCTGTACAGGGTCCATGTGGATGTGTTTATGGACCACAAAATCCTACAGTACGTGTTTACCTAAAAGGACTTGAATCTACGTCAGATAAGGTGGTTGGAGCTTTTGAAGGATTATGATATGAGTGTCCTCTATCATCGGGGCAAGGCTAATATAGTGGCAGATGCTCTTAGTAGGCTTTCTATGGAGAGTGTGTCCCATGTAGATGAGGAAAGGAAAGAATTAGTGAAGGATGTGCATCGGCTTGCACAGCTAGGAGTCCGTCTTGTTAACTAGACAAATGGTGGTGTCATTGTTCAGAATGGGTCAGAATCATCCTTAGTGCCGAAGTTAAAGCTAGGCAAGCCGAGGATCCTATTTTTGGTGAAGTTGAAGGAAGCCATTTAGAATCAGAAGGTATAAGTCTTCTCCAGAGGGGGAGATGGTGTGCTTCGATATCAGGATCATTTGTGTGTACCGGATCGTTGATGACTTAATAGATCAGATGTTGCATGAGGCTCTAGGTTCCAGATACCCTATACATCCAGGTGCCACCAAGATGTACCGTGACTATGGGAAGTCCATTGGTGGAATGGCATGAAGAAGGACATCGCAAAGTTTGTGGTTAAGTGTCTGAACTATCAACAAGTGAAGGTTGAGCATCAAAGACCTGGAGGTATGCTCCAAGATATTAGTATCCCTACTTGGAAGTGGGAAGAGATTAATATGGACTTCATTATAGGTTTGTCTCGCACTCGTCAACAGTATGACTCTATTTGGGTGGTTGTAGACAGGTTGACTAAGGAAGCTCATTTCCTACGGTCAAAACCACCGATTGAGCGGAGGATTATGCTAAGTTATACATTCGGTAGTTAGTTTGGTTGTATGGGGTACCACTATCCATCATATCAGATAGAGTTACTCAGTTTACCTCCCAGTTTTGGAGATCATTTCAGAAAGGACTTGGTACTCAGGTCAAGCTTAGCACAATATTCCACCCGCAAACAGATGGTCAGGCGGAGCGGACTATATAGAATCTTGAGGACATATTGAGAGCGTGTGCGATAGATTTCAAGGGTATTTGGGATGATCATTTGCCTCTCATCGATTTTTCATATAACAATAGCTACCATTCTAGCATCCAGATGGCTCTATTTGAGGCTCTCTATGGGCGGAGATGTAGATCTCCTATAGGTTGGTTTGAAGTCGGTGAAGTTGTGATTATAGGATCGAATTCAGTCTATGAGGCTATGGAGAAAGTTCAGCTTATAAGGGACGGGTTGAAAATAGCTCAGAGTCGCCAAAAGTCCTATGCGGGTGTGAGGAGGAGAGAACTTGAGTTTGAAGTTGATGATTGGGTGTTTCTGAAGGTATCTCCCATGAAGGGAGTGATGAGGTTCGGAAAGAAAGGGAAACTCAGCGCTTGTTATGTTGGTCCATACTGAATTGTGAAACAGGTTGGCAAGGTAGCATATATTTTGAGTTGCCCTCGAAATTAGCTTCGATTCATCAGTTTTATATGTCGCCACTTTTAAAGAAGTGTTTGGGTGATCCATCTCTAGTTGTTTCGGTGGAGAGTGTAGATATGAAGGATAACCTTAGCTATGAGAAGGTTCCGATGGAAATACTTGACCGTCCCGGGCTCAAAGCTAAAAAAGAAGTAGCCTCGGTCAAGGTTTTGTGGAGGAATCGGCATGTTAAGGGCTTACGTGGGAAGGTGAAGAAGATATGATGGCTAAATACCGCATCTATTCCCTTAGGCTCGGTTTGAAGCAGGAATTGTCAGTTACCTCCCTAGTACTCTATTTAGTTTAATGTTTAGATCATGTCCCTCGGTTTCTTTCATGTCGATAAGATCATAATGTGTGATTCAAATTTTAGTCCAGTCATGTAGTTTAGTTCGTAGTCGAGTCACTTCATCGGTTTTCGGCTTGTATGTTCGGTATTTAGTATGATGATTACATATTTCTACTTTTGGTATGTTTTCCCATATTCGAGGATGAATATTCCCAAGGGGAGATATTGTAATACCGAAAATTCTAAGATCAAACCGGGGAGTTAAAACAGAGAAAATAGTAATTTCTGCACCGGAGTCCGCAGATGAGTCGCCGGTGACCCATTGGGTGCACCACGAGTCATTGAGTGACTCGTGGGGAGAAAAGGTTGGACTTGGTTGAGTTTTGGGATATGAGAGGCGACCCACGGGTGGGACCACGAGTCATGGTCACCACTCACGATTCGTCAAGTGGATCATGGTCGATGATTGGTTTGAAGGATAAATGTTTTAGCCGGTATCCCTAAGGACCGGTCACCATGAGTCGTGGTGTCCCTCGTGGTGACCAATGTTGATAATTTCCGAGTGCGGGCGATGAGAAGAGGACCACGAGTCATGGTGATGGGGCACGAGTCGTCTAATCCCTCCTTGGGACTAGCAGTGAGAGTAATTTTTCTACGAGGAATTTATTAAGGGATTTTTCATAATTTCTAAGTTCCTAAGGCCTAAACTATGTCCACTTTAAGCTCGAATGATATATTTTAAGAGGGTAAGTTCGTTTAGAGCTATTCACTTCCATGCATGCAAGTGCAGAAGCTCTTGGGGCAATTGACCTAAATTCATCAAGTCCTTCCCCAAATTTCCTTGGGCAATCAAGGGGGATTTGTGAAATCGATTTCTACGGTATGTAAGGCTATGAATGGGTGTATCCATCCACACCACGCAAACCCTCTTCAATTCATGAAATTCTAGTTGATGAATCTATGGGGTTTGAACCAAATATGTGAATTTCTAAGTATCAATTATGGGTATGATCTAGCGTATTTCCTAATGTCGAATTATGATTAATGGTCATATTTTAAGATTTCAATTACAAATTTTGTTTCAAGTTTTATAAATTATAAAGTCATCTATGAAAGTTATTGAAAGTTGAGATCTATGATATATGTATTCAAGCATGATGAGAGGTTTATGAAAGAAAGTTTGAGTTCAGATTACCCATGTCTATGTTTATGTTTTCGAATGGTCAAATCTATGTCAAGCATGTTTAAATGTTAGGCAACACACCATATGATCAAGTATGCTCCATGATTTATCTAAATTTCATGTTATTAGCTTACTGCATCAATTTGGAGTCTAAACCTCCACAATTTTTCAGCTCGTGGTATGGTTTGAGCAATTTGGAAGCTCCTCATGTTATGATTTCATCACAGGTCTTTTGCTCTAGCACCATCATCAGATACTGTACAATCTAGATTATGAGGGGATCGGAGAAGCGGGCCAGTTAAAAGAGATTCGGGGTAGCGTGGAGATAGACCGCACCTTCCCAGCCTATGCGGGGGTATGGCAAGAATTACTCGGGGAGGTGCCTAGTTGGCTCAGGAGCTTGTTTCAGTGTGGCAAACCCGGACACAAATTTAGGGTGTCCTTCAGCCAGATCGAAGTAGAGGCTCGTATACAGCCACTCGTGATCTACGTCCCTCTCCCGGCGGGGCGCTTCGACTAGTTCGAGTGGCAGTCGGCGCCAGAACAGGTTTATGCCCTTGCGACCCGTCAGGAGCAAGAGACTTCACCGGATGTGGTTACGGGTATGTTACGAGTGTTTCACCTTGATGCTTATCTTTGTTAGATCCGGGGCTACCTTGTCTTTTGTGACACCTTATATTATAGTAACTTTTGGATTGAGTCCAAATTCTATTAGAACCATTCTCGGTCTCTACTCGAGTTGGTGATTCAGTTGTAGCTAGACGGGTGTATAGAAGTTGCCCCATCACAGTATTGCATAAAGTCACCTTCTTGGACCTTGTAGAGTTATATGTTGGAATTTGATATTATTCTCGGTATGGATTGGTTGTATGCATGTTATGGCTTACGGTGGTGCAGAACCCGTGCGGTAGAGTTTTGCTTTCCGGGTGAGTCAGTCTTGGAGTGGAATGGTAGTTTGGCCGTGCCTATAGGTTGTTTCATTTCCTATCTTAAGGCCGGGAAGAAGATTTTCAAGAGTTGTGTGTATAATCTAGTTAGGGTTAAGGATGTTGACTCGAGACCTCGACTATCCAATCGGTTACGAGTGCGCGTAAGTACCCAAATGTACTCCTGATGATTTGCAATTAATTCCTCCCGAGAAGATTGATGATTTTGGTATTGACCTTCTTCCCCCAACACACATAAGCCTATATTTATTCCTCCTAACGAATGGCTCCCGGCCAAGGCCAAAGGATTTGAAAAGCCGGAGGTTGAAGGACACATTAGATAAGGGTTTCATCAGACCAAGCAAATCTCCATGGGGTGCACCAATTTTATTTGTCCGAAAGAAGGATGGTTCCCTTCGGATGTGCATCGAGTACTCGGCAATTGAACAAAGTCACCATCAAGAATGGTATCCTCACACCCGAGATTTATGATTTATTTGACCGGCTACAGGGTGCCAAGTGATTTTTCGAAGATAGATCTCGGACTCAAGATCACTATCGGCTCGAGTTCAGAGGCAATCCCGAAAATAACCTTCAATACACGGTATGGTCATTATGAGTTTGTAGTTATGTCTTTTGGGCTAAAAAAATGCTCCTACGGGTTTTATGGACTTGATGAACGGGTGTTCAAGCCATACGGATATATTTGTGATTGTGTTTTATCGGTGACATCTGATATGTTGTCGGAGAGCGGGGAGGAGCATGTCGCTCATTTGAGAATAGTGCTTCAAATTCTCAAGAATCACCAATTATATGCTAAATTCGGCAAGTGCAAATTTTGGTTGAACTCAATATGGCATTTTTGGGCAATGTGGTATCAAGTGAGGGCATTCGAGTAGACTCTCGAAAATTGAAACGGTGAAGAATTGGCCTAGAACGGTGAATCCTTAAGATATCCAAAGCTTTTTGGGTTTGCAGAAACTCTTTGTCAAAGATTCTTGGAAAGTTTTCATCGATTGCAGCACCTTTGACCAAATTGACCAAAAGAAGAATTTGAAATTCCAATGGTCGGAGGCTTGCGAGAAGAGCTTCCAGAGTTGAAGACTCTGACTCA
Organism: Datura stramonium; assembly: GCA_018107945.1. Taxonomy (NCBI): domain Eukaryota; kingdom Viridiplantae; phylum Streptophyta; class Magnoliopsida; order Solanales; family Solanaceae; genus Datura; species Datura stramonium. The sequence continues at coordinate 102,785 of JACEIK010004193.1, read as the reverse complement.
CTTAGCTGTGTTAACTCTACCGAAGAGTCTTGATGGATTCGTGGTGTATTGTGATTCTTCAAGGGTCGGACTTGGGTGTGTATTGATGTAGCACGGAAGTTATAGCATTTGCCTCCGGACGGAGTTAAAAAGTTCATAGGAAAATTGCCGATCTTGAATTGACCGCGGTGGTATTTGCTTTGAAGATATGGCGACATTATTTGTATGGGGTCCACGTGGATGTGTTTATGGACCATAAGAGTTTACAGTATCTGTTTACCAAAGGATCACAATCTTCAGCAAAGGAGGTGGTTGGAGCTCTTGAGAGAGGATACGATATGAGTGTGCTTTACCATCAGGGTAGACCAATGTAATAGCAGGATGCCTTAGTAGACTCTATATGGAGAGTGTGTCCCATGTGGATGAGGAAAAGAAGGAGCTAGTGAAGGATGTGCACGGACTCGCAAGGTTGGGAGTTCGGTTGGTTGACATCGACCGACAGTGAATTATTATTCGGAGACGGATTAGAATCGTCATTTGTGACTAATTAAGAGCTAGACAAGATGAGGACCCAATTTTGTTAAAGTTAAAGGAAGTGATTCAAACAAGAGGTAGAGGCTCTTCCTCCAAAGGGAGATAGTGTGCTTCGCTACCAAGGTCGCTTATGTGTTCCAAATGTTGATGATTTGAGAAGCTAGAATGTTGCACAAGGCTCACGGATCCAAGTATTCTATTCATCCGAGGTGGCACCAAGATATATCGTGACTTGCTTTGGAAGTCTATTAGTGAAGTGGCATGAAGAAAGACATAGTCGGATTTGTGGCTAAGTGTTTGAATTGTCAACAGGTGAAAGTGGAACATCAAAGACACGGAGGTGTACTTTAAGATATTAGTATCTCTACTTGGAAGTGGGGAGGAGACCAATATGAACTTCATTACGAGGTTGCCTCGCACTAATCGATAATATGACTCCATTTGGTTGTAGTAGACAGGTTGACCAAGGCTGCTTATTTTCTCCCGGTCAAATCACGGATTCGGTGGAGGATTATGCCAAACTATAATCCGGGAGCTGGTTTGATTGCATGGAGTGCCCTTTTCACTATCATATCGAACGAGGAGGTACTCAATTTACCTCTTAGTTTTGGAGGTTGTTTCAAAAAGGACTTGGTACTCGGGTTAAGCTCAGCACAACATTTCACCCGCAAACGGATGGTCAAGCGAGAGGGGCAATTCGGACTCTTGAGGACATGTTGAGAGCATGCGTGATTGACTTCAAAGATAGTTGGGATGATTATTTACTTTTTATCGAGTTTGCATACACAATAACAGCTACCATTCCGGTATCGAGATGGCTCCGTTTGAGGCTCTCTATTGGCGGAGATGTAGATCGCCTATTGGCTGGTTTTTGAAGTTGGTGAAGCGGCAACGATAGGACCAAATTCGGTCCATGAGGCTATAGAGGAAGGTTCAGCTCATACGAGACGGAGTTGAAAACAACTCAAGTCTCAAAAGTCAATGCCGATGTGAGAAGGAGGGGAATTAGAATTCGAGGTGGATGATTGGGTGTTTACGAGGTATCTCCCATGAAAGTGATGTAGTTTGGAAAGAAAACTCATCCTCGTTATATTGTCCCATACCGGATAGTGAGACGGCTTGGCAAGGTGGCATATGAATTGGAGTTTCCCTACGAATTGGCTTCCGTACATCCTATATTCCCATGTATTTCTCTTAAAGAAGTGTTTAGGTGATCCGACCCTAGTTGTCACGGTGGATAGTGTTGGTGTGAGAGGCGACCTTTGGTGGATAGTGTTGGTGTGAGAGATGACCTTAGTTATGAATAGGTTCCAATAGAAATCTTGGATGTCGAGTTCGAAGCAGGGAATAAGGAAGTAGCTTGAGTTAAGTTTATGGAAGAATCGGCATGTTGAGAGAGCTACATGGGAACTTGACGGAATATGATGGCTAAATACCCGCATTTATTCCCTACCATCAGTTCCCGACCTTAGGTATCGGTTTTCTCTCAAACTTGATTTATTTTTCATGTTCAGTTCATGTGCCCAAGTTCCTTTTATGTATATGGATGTATGTATGATTCGTGAAATCATTTCAGCTATGTAGTTTGAATCGAATATAGTCATTACGTTAGTTTTCGGCTTCAAATGATCGAGTATTTGAAATGATGATTGCATATCTACGCTTTTCTATAAGATTGTCAACATTTGAGGATGAATGTTCCCAAAGGGCGGATGTTGTTATACCTCGGAAGCCCAAGATCAGACAGGGTCGTTATGTGACCTGTGGGGAGGACCACGAGTCATAAGGTGACTCGTGCTAGGTCTAGCTTGAGTTAGAGGAATTGTTAGAAGGAATCATCACGGGCATGACCACGAGTCATTGTCGGAGCCCATGACTGCGTCGGGTCGGCCGTGGCCAAGGAATTTAAAAGGGAAAAATATGAGGCAGTGCTCTAATGGATAGGTTCCGCGGGTGTGGTCTGTCACCACAGATTCTGGTAGGGTGGCTCGTGGTCATCGGAAGATAGGATTGGGATAAGGGAGGTGGAGCGACGAATGGTGACCACAAGTGGTGGTCACCCCGTAACGACTTGTGGGATGGCCCGTTACAAGTTCTGGGCAGAAATTTAGCAGTGTACCCAACGACCCAAAGTGACAGCTTGTGCAAAATTAGGAGCGACTCGATAGGTCCCAGGGGCTTGTGGCGATTATTTTCTTTAAAGTTTTTAAGGGTATTCTCGGTATTCCTACACTCCAAGGTCCTATACAACATCGTTTAATTTATTTTTCAAAGTGTATTAAGATAGGTTAAGTCATTCTAACCTATTCCAAACCCATGCATGCAAGTTAGAGAGAGTTAGAGAGGAGATCAAGCTTAGCTCTTCCAATTCTTCTCAATTTCTTCTTGGGCAATCTAGAAAGTGTAAGAATCATCTATAATCAGGTATGTGGGTTATAATTGGGTGTTTTCGTTCACGTCCATGCCCATTCTCTCTTAATTCATGAAGTTTTGTTTTAAAATCTTATGGGGTTTTGCACAATCTTGTAATTCCCCAATAATCCCCATACATGGTTTGTTACTTCTAATGTTTGTCATCGTATTATTATGTCATGATAAGATTTTACAACTAATTCAATTATAAATTTATTGATTTAAATTTCTATTAAATTTATACCCAATCACACATGTTCTATGACAAATTGAGTTAAGATTTTTACCTTGGTCTTGATGATTCTTCAACCCCCATGATTTATGACCTACGATATGGAATTATTCAAATGCCCATTATGAATTTGTGATTTAAAAGCATATACGTGATCTACAAATATGCATGAATCCCGTGATTTACTAATTATGATTTTGGTCTACTCACGACCTTACTCTCATGGCTAGTTCACGTATTTATAAGCATGCTTATGATTATCATGATTTAACTAGCCTATGAATCTCATGTATATTATACTATGAGAACTATATATGTTTTGGAAGTAGTATTTAACCTTTAGGTAGTTCAGGGGCCAGCTTTTACCCCAGATCTCTCAAAGAACTACATGCCACCGTAGGACATGATGGGACCTCCCTTGAGCATGTCCCCTTGCCCAAATGGGCCATTCATGTGTGATATCATATACTTCATGGTTCTACCCTTGAAAGATACGAACACCACTCGACTAGGGATTCTGAGGTCAGGGCTCAATGTGTGCTCATATGGGGTATGTCGGTTACTTACAAGAATCTCCCGATTTGTTCCACAACTTTTATGCACTATTATGTTTTATTTTAGCTCAGTGATTTATAAAGTTAGTTTTGACTATGGTAATTAATGGATTACAAATGATTTGAAAATCTTGAGCCTTATGTTATCTTATGATATTTATGTTACGAGCATGTTGTCCCACTCTTGTGATTTCTTATGAGCTTTATGTATTTTTTTAAAATGTCCGTTTTACGTACATGCATATTCCATTCTACGTATTGATTGCATACTCTATTATTTATATCATTTATGATACAAGCTCTAGATCTTCAAACCCGGCACCATCAGTGGCGTTCATCTCGAGTTTAGTATTTGGCTCTTTTTGGTGAGTCCTCGGCTCTGAGGACTAGTTTGATATCAGTTATCTTTTCATGTTCAAATTTCTAGACTTGTCAGGTTGTAGTTGGGGATGTTGTCCCATCAACCCGCGGATATGTTAGGGCTTTCGGACTATATGTAGTATTCGGCTATTATGTGTAGTACACATTCCGCTTACCATGTTACGTCATGTATGCTTTCGCTATATGATTATGTTGCGTATTCTTGCTTTATGATGATATTGAGTTAGATGTATGTTCATGCCATGGATCGACTTGGAGTCTCTCGGGCTCCTTGTCCGGTGTGCAGTCCAGGGTCTATGTTTGAGTCGTGACAAACTTGGTATCGAGCCAATGAGTTTAGTGTCTATAGGATATGACGAAAGCGCGTTGAGTGATATTTTCATTATGAATTGTGAAGAGTGCCACACTTATGACGAAGAGGCTACGATACGTTTAGGAAATGTTCCTTCTTTCATGATCTATGTCGTGATAAATGTCTCCATATCCTTAATTCATGGTATTCGCAATTGTAGAATTATAGCTCCCAGAAATGGTAGAGGGAATGGGAATGGAGACAAGAATGGAAATGGGCTTAGACACAGTCCCCACCAGTCCAGGAGCACCACGCGCTAGAGCCAGTTGCCCATGCTGAATTTAGGAAGCTATTCGGATGCTCGCACGAGGCCTTGACCGCTCGGAGTCAATCGGCGAGCGGTTACGTGTCCATGGGAAATGGCAATGCGGCGGCTCAGTCGGATTTCTTTAGGGTGAACACCCGGAGGTCCACTCCGGTCAAAATTAGATGAGGACCCACATGAATTAATCGATGAGATATTAAAGATCTGCTCGGGTCCTTGCAGAGGGCAGTATTGAAATGCAGTGTAATTTGGCCTGCTTAGTTGAAAGGGGTTGCATATTTGATTTAAATAGTGGAAAGATAGCGGGCGTGGGAGCGAGTACATCGCTTGGAACGATTTTCATGCAGCCTTTCTGGATCAATTCTTCCCTCATGAGATGAGGGAACTGAAGGCAACCGAGTTTGTAAATCTGAAGCAGGGTGACATGTGTCGGTCGGGAGTACGCTCACGGAGTTCACCCGTTTATCCAAGTATGCACCCGATTTAGTGGCGCACGAGAGGGCTCGGGTGAGCGATTTGTGCATGTGGAGTGGCGGAATACTTGGATAAGGACTGTAGGATCATGTGCTTCATCAGAGACATATATTTTCCGCATAGTGTGCATGCCCCAAGCGGATGGAGATGGTGTATGGGAGAATAGAGAGGCCAAGAGGGCCGGGAAAATGAAATATGGGATTTCTCATAGATCGGGGTGGAGCCGGCATATGAGTCTCATCACGGGTATTTTGCTCTAGCACCATCATCAGCTACTGTACCATCTAGATTATGAGGGGATCGGAGCGGGGCTTCAGATTCAAGGGGTCGAGATAGCATGCGAGATAGAGTGCACCTTCGGCTGTGCAAGGTATGGCAGAGAATTACCCCGAAGGTGCCTAGTTGGCTCGACGCTTGTTTGGTGTGGCAAACCCGGACACAAACTCGGGGATTTTCAGCCCGGACAAATCAGGGGGTAGCGGGCCCGTATACCATCCACTCCAGCAGTACGTCCCTCCCAGTAGGGCGCTTCAACTAGTTGGTTTGGCGGTCGGCGATACGGCAGGTTCTGCCCATGCGACCCCGTCGAGGCTGGAGACACCGAATGCGGTTACGGGTATGTTACAAGTATTTCACCTTGATGCTTATGCTTTGTTCAATCCAGGGGCTACATTGTCTTTTGTGACACCCTGTTTCTAGTAGCTGCAGAGTTAGTCCCAAAATTCCATCGGAACCATTCTCGATCTCTTCTTCCATTGGTAATTGAGTTGTAGCTAGGCGGGTGTATAGGATTGCTGATCACGGTATTGCATAAAGTCACCTGCACGAACACTTTTAGATTAGCCATGACTGACTTTTATATTATTCTTGGTATAGGTAAGTTTACGCATGAATGTTATGCTTCTGTTAATTGTAGAACCATTGCGGTGGAGTTCCACTTTGAGGTGAGTCGAGTCTTGGAGTGGAAGGGTAGTTCGATCATGCCTATAGGTCATTTCATTTCCTATCTTAAGGTCAAAATGATAATTTCCAGGGGTTGCGTGTATCATCTAGTTAGGGTTAAGGATGTTTAGTCGAGACCACGACTATCGATCGATTCCGTGAGTGCGTGAGTACCCCGAAGTATTCCCTGATATTTATTGAGTGTTCCTCCCGAGAGAGAGATTGAGTTTGGTATTGACCTTCTTCCCGACACACAGCCTATATCTATCCCTCCTTACATAATGGCTCCCTTCGAGCTAAAGGAATTATTAGAGGTTGAAGGACACCGCTAGATAAGGGTTTCAAAGGACCAAGCAAATCCCATGGGGTGCACAGGTTTTATTTGCGAAGGATGGTTCCCGCCGGTGTGCGTGATTATCGTGGTGTGAACAAATTCACCCGTCGAACCGATTCCTCACGAGTTGATGATTTATTTGACCGACTAGGGGAGCCAAGTGCTTTTCGAAAGATAGATCTCGAATCGGGTGCAATCGGCTTAAGAGTTCGGGAGGCGACATCCGAAGATAGCCTTCAGGACGCAAGCCATGATCTGTTATGAGTTTGTAGTTATGTCTTTTGGCCTAAAAATGCTCGTAGCTTTTATAGAATTGATGAACAAGGTGTTCAAACATACCTGGATATGTTCGTGATTGGTTTATTGATGACATCCACGATATACTCTCGGATGAAGGAGCATGCCGCTCACTTTGAGAATAGTGCTTCAAATTCTCAAGGATCATCAATTATAAATTCGGCAAGTGCGAGACTTTGGTTGAACTTAGTGGCGTTTTAGTCCATGTGGTATCAGTGAGGGCATACAAGTGGACTCTCCGAAAATAGAAGCGGTGAAGAAATTGGCTGACCCAGTGAATCCTTCAAATATCAGGAGCTTTTTGGGTTTAGCCGGCTCCTATCAAAGATTCGTGGAATGTTTCTCATCGGTTGCAGCACCTTTGACCAATTGACCTAAAAAGGTGAAATTCCGGTAGTCGGAGAGCTGTAGAAGGCTTTCAAGAGTTGAAGACTCGACTCATGACTTACCACATGGTTTTGGAGCGTATACTCCCAATTATCTTTAAGCTTGTGGTATGGTTTGAGTTAAAGCTTCTCATATGCATGATTTCATATTTGAGATATATTTGATTATTGAGCTTATCGATAGACTATGTTGAGCTTTGTTGAAAAATGATGGAGAACATATGCATGTTTTTGGGGTAGTGTCTAGCGAGCGGGCTAACGAGTCCATCACCCTATGCCTCGAGAACTATGCGCCAACATAGGTTTTCTATATATATATATATTGCCGGGACCCTCTTTAGAGTGAGATATCCACATAGGCCTATTTATTACGGCTTGATATCGATATCATGGTATTATCCCTAGCCACAGCAGGAGCTTTGGACAGCTCTACCCACTTGAGTGTGATAGTTGGGACCACGTAACCTCTATTATGATATGTCGGTTAAAAGAGACAGGTCTCCCATTGTTTCTCATGATTTTTGTTGTGCATGTTTATCATTCATGATATTTCTATATCTATACATGTTCTAAAATAGGTTTGACTCAATGTTAGGTTTGTGCATGACACAACTCCTTATTTCAGCTTTGAGTCAATCGATTACATTATGACGTTATGGCGTTATGTTATGATGATTTCAAAAAGAATGCATGCAAGCCCTACTATCAGATTCTTATTGTTTATGATTTACATTATACATGTTCTTAAATGATTTTATCTATTTGAGCGGTTTTACTTACCTTGCATACTTAGTACATTCCACGTCTTGTTGCATACTCTATGATGTATCGTTTCATGATACAGAACCGGCGCTCAGATACACTTTAGTTCCATAGTCAGTCTATAGAGTTAGCACCTTCGTTGTTGAGTGAGTCCTCATCTCAGGAGCTATACTTATTCGGATTTCCTTTATGTATTTTCAGTTTTAGCTTTATTGAGTTAGTTAGGGTCTTGTCCCATCAACTCGTCATGTTTAGAGGCTTTTCGGACAAGGATGTATTCAGCTTCAGACTGTGTATTACGATGTTATGTTTTAATTTAGACTTAGCTATGATTATCTTGTTGATTCTTTAGTTTTGTCGATTGAGTTAGATGTATGTTAATGCCATGGATCGACTGGGAATCTCTTGGGGCTCCTTGTCCGTGTTGCGATAAGAGGCTTCTCCGTTCGAATTGTGGCAATGAGTTCTCTTATGACTATGTGTCTGATGGATTACAATGATTGAAAACCTTGAGCCTTATGTTATCTTATGATATTTATGTTACAAGCATGTTGTCCCACTCTTATGATTTCTTGAGCTTTTATGTATTTTCTAAATATCTATTTTATTTAGCTTGCATACTCGGTACATTCTACGTACTGGCTACATACTTTATGTTGTATCATTTTGTGATACGAGCTCCGATCTTCGGACCCGGCTTATAGTATTAGTTTATCTCGAAGTTTAGCCTTCAGCTCTTCGGTGATCTCATCCTCTAAGGACTAGTTTAATATTAATAGGTTATCTTTTCATGTTGGTTCTGAGCTTTTCGGTAGTTGGGGATGTTGTCCCATCCTTACATCTGATATGTTAGAGGCTTTCAAACTATATATGATGTTTGTTATGTGTGTAGTACGTTCCTCTTACCATGTTACGTTATGTTTATGCTTCCGCTATGTCGTTATGTTACATATTCCCACTATTGATATTGAGTTAGATGTATGTTCCATTGCCATGGGTTGACTTACAGGTCTCTCGGGGCTCCTTGTCCCGTGTTACGATTGGTCTATGTTCGGTGCGGCTGACACGTTTGTTATCGATACTTTTTAGTTTTGGTTTATTGGTGAGTTGGTTGGGGTTTTGTCCCCTGTCAGCTAAATGTAAGTATCATAAGGAGCTTATAAGACATGGTATGTATTCAGCTTCAAAGCGTATTTATGTATTCAGATGTTCGGATGTTTATTATATTCTTAGACTTTCCCTATTTCACGTATCGGATTTCCGCATTCATTATGCTAAGCTTTAGTTGTCATGTTCGTGCCATGGAGTCGACTTGGAGCCTCTCATAGTTCTTTGTCCACGTGTCTCGATTCGGGCCTATGTTGAATCATGACACCCATTTAACCCACAAATTATTTTCTTGGACCATTTCTGCGGCCCGCTACTGGGTCGATGGTGGTGCCTCTGTCATGGCATTGCACACGATCCAGCACGTGCGTCATGCTAATCATGCAACTACAACGATGTGCGCGTCGTGCTGCCAGGCGTGCTATGGGGCTAGTTTTCTTGCCCCGTTTTCCACGTTCATTCTCAAAAATTTTGGGTTTTATGACTTAACCCCTACACCCCTTGAACAAACTCATCTAAACTCTACAAAAATCAAAAATCCAAATTATCTTGATTTAATTCCCAAGTAGTGCTTGATTTAATGTCGTGGCAAGACGCAGATATCTTAGATTACTCAGACTTCAATAAGACCATGTTGGGCTCATGGTCACATGCAATGACCCTCATTACGAGGTTTGGGACATTGTCACTAGGCAAAGTGTCCTTTTACCTACGATTTAATGCTATAGAAGATTTACCCCACCTATTACTCTAATTGCTTGATGGAGGTTGAGTGTGGCTCCGCAATTGACTCCAGCTTGAAAGCTCACCCCTCATCTCTTTGACTCCTATCTCCGTGGACTCCACCTTTTCATCATACGACTCATCATATCCTGTAACCTTGCGGTTACATAGTCGTTTGCGGTGACTCTCTTGCTCTTGGAGGAATATGCACTCCATTCCTATTATTCTTGGGGGTATCTCTATTCCTCCGTGACCTTGGTCCCTAGCCCCGGAACTGTCATAGTTATTGTTCCTATAGTAATTTTGACCTTGATTTCCTTGGCCTTGATGCAAAGAGTAGTGGTTAGACCCTTGGATGTTGGCCTAGAAATCCCCATGATTGTTCACAAAGTTTGCTTCCTCTTCCACTTCAGGGTAGTGATTTTCATACCTGGATCCCTTGTCTTGTGCATTCACCGCATGCACCTCCTATGTATTCAGTGTGGTTAGGTATTTGGTAATCAATTCGAGCTAGATTTTGAGATGGGTCATTTCTTGATCCCCCTCTTCTTTCTTTTTTCCGTTGCATTGTTGTCATCCCTCTAGAGTAACCTGCAGCGGCCTTAGATTCTCTGGTGTGCCATGCCTTGTTTTCTTCATCATTTTATCAATATTTCACTGGCTTCTACAAAAGTGTGGGCTGTCATGGACCCACTTAGCTATGCCATCACCCTTTCTGACTTTGTTTGGCGCTCGGTGATCTATAGAATACTTCAAAAGGATCTCCTCGGGAATCTTGTGATTAGGACACTTGCTTTAATTTTTGTGTGAACCTTAACCATGCCTCGTAATGCTTCCCGAGGTAATTATCTGAAAATATTAATTTCATCCCTCCATTGAATCATTCGTGAGGGTGGGAAGAATCTCTCAAGAAGGCTGGAGTCGGCTACGCAGCGATGAATAGACTCGTCACAGCTTATTCAGCCACGGTAGCTTCCCCTGCTAATGAGAATGAAAATAATCGAAGTCTAATAGCCTCTTGAGAAACTCTGGACAGTTTGTAGGCATTGTAGATACCGATGAAATTTATTATATCTTTGATTTGGATCTTCGCCATACAAACCATCGAACAACCCTTTCATGCTCGGCAATGCATCATTGTACTAGTCACATCGAACGTAGCATTCGCTGGCGGTGGGGTGGAACAATAGCTCCTGTGTAACTTCCTCTTGCACAAACTCCCCTCGAAGAGTATATTCCGTATAGCATTACATCCATAATGGCCGAAAGGGTTTGTCGGATCCTTTTGCCCGGAGCGGTAGAAAAATTTGCAGCCTCGGCCTCCTAGCTATTTCAACTAGTCGGGCTTTCTGCGGGCGCGCGGCTTATTAGTCATCTCCTCCGATGGGAGATTAATCTGTGCCATAGGGTTCTCGTGCTAACCTTTGAAAAGGATAAAACAAAACAAAAACGTAAATCACAAAATAAAGATTACAAGTCAAACTTAAACACCAATTAACTATTTCAACACCTTATTCCCCAGCAAGTTGCCAAAATTTGATACGCTCAAATTACATCTCGCAATTTAAGTATAAAGAGGTTGTGGTCAAATATACTAATTCAACATAGGTTGGAATGATCCCACAGGGAAAAGGGAAGAAATAATATGTTAACGATGGTTAGATTAACTTGTAGTCAATATTTTAGAAGGGGGTTGCAAATAAAAAGACAAAGTAATTCTAACAATGATTGGGTTGTTTACCAATTTATTGAGATAAAACTAGAATTGTATTTCCTATGATTTCATAAGATGGTAGGCTTATATTTATAGTGGTCTATCTGTTGAATTTTGTGTGTGGGCGACGATTGATTCCATCTAATGTCTCTCAACCTACATTAATAAATTTCACCTAAATCCTCTAGAACTTTTGGTGTGTATATTTTACCCCTCGCCAAAAGTCTTGGTTTAACTATCCTCAGTTAGAGCTCAAATTAATTAGATGAGGTTGGTAGCCTCCAAATTAACACTATTATTCTCTTTTTCTAACTTCAACCTCTTTGGTCGAGCAAGTTGAAGATACAGGCAATTAAATATTAAAATGAAAATAATAATAATCCACTTAATTAACCATTCAAGAATTACTATTTTATTTTGCCTACTTTCATTAATCCATCGTAGTTTTCACAATCTTAAATTAAGACATTTAGCTGCTCATGTTTATTAGAACAAAAATATAAGATGTAGAAAAAATCATAATGAAATACTTACTATTATATGAAATTTTTTAACAAAATCTCAAAGTTAAATTGAATCACAAGAACTTGATGAATTCTCCAATAAATATTTGATTAGGCTATTACACAAATTTATTATTGGACAATAATTCTACTATCTCCAAAAGTGCACACTAAAACATGTTAAGAAGGGGTTTATATAGTAATAGATTGAACAAGCTTTCCTAATGACGTTCTAGTCTTGAATTAAAATTGGTTTTGCGGCTTAAGTTCTAATTCGAGCTTGAGATTGGACTTTCTGGTCGTCTGCACACTGTTGTGTGCTGCACTGCTCATAGCACCAAACCCCTTGACTATCACGCCTCTTGATTCTCCAACCATCTCTATGCGTCGCGCGGGCCATTGCATAGCTATGTTTGTGCGATGCCAACTTCTGTCACACTTGTTTCATCAATTCCGTTTTGGCATATTTACTCTTTTGGCCCAATTAAGCTCAAATCCATCATTTTAATATTTAAAAATATCTAATCATGTGTGTTAGCTCTTTTTCACATAAATGACACAAAACACGGGAAAACACCTAATTTATTCTCAAAACATGGCTAAGTATGGGCAAAATATGGATAAAAATGTAATACGCCCTACATCAAGACGTTAGATGAACTTAATAGTCGGTCTTACACAAAATTCACCTGGATAGATCACTAATAAAATAAGCCTACTATATTGTGAAGTCATAGGGGAACATAGTCCTAGTTTCATCTACATAAATTTGATAACAACTTCTTAGCTTTAAAAATATTTTCTTTTATTGCAACCCCTTTATAAATATTGACTGTTGATTGATTTATTCACTATTAACATATTATTTTTGACCTATTCCCTATAGATTGACTCCAACCTAGTTGGTTACTATATTTGACAATGACCTCTTTTATACTTCATTCTGAGGTGTAATTTGGGCGTGATGAGTCTTAAAGGAGATTGTTTAGTTAAGTATATTTTCCCTTTTCTTAGAATAATTGGGAGCTAATAAGGCTTGGGCTAATGCACAAGGAAACTTCCTGTATGTACGAGGTTGAAAAAAGGGCCAGACCACAATTTATTGTATGCAACCTTACCCTACATTTCTACAGGGGTTTTAGAACGCTCCCGAACCTGCGTAACTTTATGATCACATGACAATAACTTTACGGGTATAAGGCTAAATTCCTTTTGAAAATATAGTGCATCATTCTGACAAACTTGCCTATTATTTTTATTATTCACCAATAGTTCATCTTTGTGGGAACTTAGGAAGATTAAAGAGAGAGAAAAAGAAATTCTTAAGAGTGAAGCCGCAATACTATTATTGAATGTGGCCACACTGATCAACTATTAACATTTTGCATTACTTGACAAGTTTAGCTTTCCTCTAAAGCTTCTAGAAATTAGAATGTGAATATCACCATTATCTTCATCATCATAATGCATTGGTTATTTGCACCATTTTGGACATTTTATAACTCTTGCATGTCTATTGAGGATATTTATAGTATTTTATTTCAAGCGAGGAATAATTGTCTATGACAAATGAGACGGGGAACACAAATTTATCAGGAATCAAGGTGAGTTTCAAAATTTTATGAACAAGTTTAAGATTGTTGTTGGTTCTTTGAATTTAAAAGAAAAAAATGACTCTTATTACTTTTACCCAAATTCACTCTTGTTGCTAGAATTAGTGGTGTGTTAAGGCTACTTAGATGAATATTTTTATGATTAAGGCTATTTAAAACTTTCTTAAGAGGTGTGCGAAAATCTTAAAGAGAGATAATATGTGAACCGAAGGCAAAAACTGCGATTTTGATATTTGATATTTTAAAAGAAGAAAATAATGCTACAAACACTCAACAAAAATAAGAAATTCTTGTTTATACAGAAAGTGTTCAAGGAGGGACATAACTCCTGAAAGATGAAACTAAAGATTATCATGATGAACCAAAAAAATTGTTTATATTTCATTTTGCGAGTTAAATAACGAAAGTAGCTCAAACATATTCTGATATACGCTTGTTAAACAAGTATTGTCTGAGATAAGAGTTTTCTTTTGAGATAAGTAAGAGGAGATGACTTGGTTGTGGCAAAACATGAATCTCTAAAAAGAAAGATCATATGAGGAAAACATGAATTTATGAGTTACGTTGATTAGGTCGGGGAAATGATTTTGGGGAGTAGCGATGAAGTAGACGAAACAATGGAAATGAATTCATATATAAGAGATATTGCTGGTCAACAATATGAAGATGCTCCTCGTACTATTCAATACAGTTTCTTTCCCAATTCTGAGCGAATATAAAAGCATAGATCTTACTCAAGAGAGGTTAATTTGATGCCAAATCCCGATCGGTAAATGTAGGGAAGAAATGCGATCATAAGAGAAGCTGGGCTCTCGAGTAGGCATTTCATGTATTGCACTTTGACGATGCACATGCGCTCCTTCAACCATAACAGAGGATTATTCAATGAAGGTGGCGAATATGGCTAAGGAAACTTACAATGCAAGTATTCAAAGTGATATTTCTCTACTAGCACCAACATCCTATCAAACAGCAAAATAATTTGAAGAAGTTTTTGAAACTATTGGTGAAAAAGAGACGGGACCTACTAAATTTCTATTGCTTGACTAATAATCATAAACAAATGAAAACTAGTATTGTTGCACAAGAGAAGACGGAAGTGTTAAGAAGTCGTGTTGCACAGAACTAACGGGTAAGTACATGTTAGCATTTAAACACGTTTAGATTGGGAAATGATGTTGTAGGAATCTTCTTTTTTCACTCAATTATCGGTATATCAATGTGTCACGCCATCAGGGGGTATGGGCGCTTTTACAGTGCCTTGTAGAACCTGGACTGCTAACTAGTGAGCCTAAGCACATCGGTGCCTGGCTGGCTCTCTCAGTTCACCAAATCAACGAGTACATATAGCATTTGTCATCTGACCTCAGCCGTCACGGGCCTATAGCCACGTCACATAACATCGGCTAACCCCGAGAGACACAATCGTAGGGAGCCTATGCGGGTGGCCGCTTGTAGGACCGCCATGCTATCTAGTTATCTCTAACTCAATATGAGAAACACTAAACATTTACATATTGCAGGCAAAGTCCACCACTACTATCACGAAAGCAGCCCACATGGCCAACACAATCAACATCACCAAACAGGTAAACATGTACGGCCCCACATGGCCAGGCACAACTAACCTGAGGAGATATATATATATATACAATCTGAAAGCCTCTATGAATACTGATAAGATGGTGAGACGGGGCCCGGAGCCTACGCGTCTTTGTCTGATAAAGAAAATGAACTACACCTACGAATATCAAGCTCGGATGACAAAGTTGATGACTCTATGAAGTGGCTAGAATCTGAGGGGATCGCCTCCTCGTCTATTAATACCTGCAAGTAAGTAATACAGCGCCCTAAACAGGCAAATCAGGTACCCTTTGGTACCAGTATGCAAAGCAAGCGAAAACATGCGAATAAGCAACATAAGTGAAATCTTGAATAGTAAAAGATATACGTACTGTCGACGTGGCGATCTACTTTCTATTAACTAATAAATAACATATATATACATATATAACGAAAGGACCAATACCGGCCCATGAAAGCTAGGAAGGTGCCAACCAACAAGCAATCTATATACCCCTAACGGTCAAAACCATCCAAAAATAAGTCCTCCACTCATCTACCAACTTCTGGCACGACACCTCTCACCAGGCCCACAGGTCTCGGCAGGTTATGGCCTACCATGATATAAATAAACGTATGCAGAGCACAGGAGGACTCTGTACTATATACACATGCTTGTAACTATATCGTATCCTGTGAAATCTACATTCCACTGCAGAAGCAGCGCTGCTTGAGTAAGCTATCTTGCTATGTTGATGTTTGATATAGGGAAAGCTTCATCCCATCTTCGTCCCTCTTGCGGACGGCGCCCTCCCTTGGGTAGCGTATACCCACACCCGCTCCAGTAGGTTGGCCTGATTTACTAACCCGGGGCGGCGGGGACGCTCAGGGTGCCTCACGACACAATCAAGTCTCAACAATCAATAATCACATATAGCAAGCATTTTTTAAAAGCTGAAAATGCTATCTGTATTCGATTTCTTATTACGAACTCTTTTTCTACTTTACCTTTGATTCTCCTTGCTTTATCTGAATGCAGGATCTTATCATTTGTATGTATCTGTAGTAGAATATTATGCGATTGTATAAACTATCTTTTGTAGTAGAGATACTATGACGAAACATCTTGTATGCAGGATATTATACGTATTGTATGATTTACTTTACTAGCTTATATTACGAATATATGTCATATTATTATAAAACATACTTGCTAAACAGCATCTTTGGGCATGCGAGTATGAAATATCTTGCCATTTAGCCTTTGTTTTACTAGCTTCCCGGTTACAGTATGACTTAACAAATGCTAAAACAGTTCCCGAATTCGCACAAAACTCAATGACCGACTCCGGGAATTCTATTACTGAGTTTACTGCATTATGCTAGGCTAGAGTTACTAACTTGCCGAAGAAACTAATAACTACATACCCTCGCTTCCAATTTATCCGACCTTGCAGGCGAAGCTCGTCGGTACTCCGGCTATTTCTCCCAGCTTTGCATTCACATGTATATCAATTAGAACTAAATACACTAATATTCTAGAAGAAAAACATCACTTTCGATATATTTATAGCCCAAACCTTGGCGTATCGAAAGACGGTCGAAAACTTTTTATTTTTTTTGTTTTTTTAATTTTTTCTTTTTCTTTAATTCGGGCTAGGAGTATGTTGACGCTAATTTAGAGCAATTCCTTACATGCTTTCATTAGCCTTGATTTGCCAGCCGAATTTCGTGAAACTAAATCCATGGAATGCTCCTTCTTTGCTAAATTCCTCGTTATACGAGGTTAATTTGAGTTTGGACGCATTTGACGAGCGTAATCGAACGAAAATTATAAAGGAAACTCGTCCTCCCCTGTTCTCTCTCGGCTTTTCTGGAAATTTTGAAAGTTAAATGAAGTAAACCGAAGTTGGGCTTTGCTCGCAGAGCCTGGACAGGGCCAACGTGTGTCCACGAGGCCTACGCGGAGCCCGCCCTCCGTGACACATTGCCATCGCGGAGGGCTCTGCCCCCGGCTCCTTTCGCGAAGGTTCGGCGGATTTCTTATCCGGTCTTTCCCCGGGCCTTTTCCTAGCATGTATGGTATTCAAAATCTCTTAACCAACGTGCAGTGAGCCCATCTACGTGTCGAGGTACTGCGAGGTGTAACATTCTCCCCCATTTAAGAACATTCATCCTCGAATGTAAACTCCTGTCTATAGGAATTCCCAACTTGTAACTTGTTTACGGAAAATTTTGGCGAGAGTTTCCCCTGTAATATGGACTATCCCAAAGCCTGAAATGCGAGAAAAGTCCAATACAGGTACTCCACACAATACTATAGTATTCACATGAAAGATTAAAATCGATCTTCTCATTCATACATATTCTATAAGGTATTGCATAGAATAATAATACTAACATACCTCTTAGACTATGCTTGAAATAAGTGAGGATATCTGGATTTCATATCTTCACTGCTTCTTAAGTCATCTCCTCTGGTTCCCTATTCACGCCCTGATTGCTTGTGGACTGTCTTTGGTTCTTAATCTGAATGCATGCATGCAGAGATATGTGGAACACTCTTCATGAGCAGACTCTTAGTAACCTGGATATCTTTGAATTGGGGCGCTCTAGATGGGTCTCCAATCCACTTCTTAGCATAGATACGTGAAAAGCTGGATGAGCAGTTCTAGTGCAGGCAAGTTCAATTCATATGCCAACGGCCTATCCTTCGACGAAGCTGATAAGGCCCAGTAATCCAGGGCTGACTTGCATCACCCACTGTGGAATACTTTCGAGAAATTTGATCATTCACATCAAATTCTAGGTCTGCGCCGCACATCGGCATACGTTGCGCGCTCACGTACGGTGATGAGGCGTTCTCACGATAAGCTTTACCTTCTCCTACGGCGTTGAATAATGCAGCCCAATCGGTGCTGACTCTCCCACTTCAAACCAGCCAACCGGCGGTGCATTTCGCCCATACAATGCCTCAAGGGAGCCATCTGGATAGGCAGGTATTAGTTATTATAAGCAAACTCGATTAACGGCAAATACTCGTCGGCTACCTCCAAAATCTAGCACGTACGCTCGTAGCATGTCCTCGAGCATGAATAGTGCGTTCGGCTGTCCATCTATCGAGGGTGGAATGTTGTGCTCAAATTAATCTGCGTTCCCAGGACCTCTCACGAAATATTTGCCAAAATTTAGTTGTAAATTGTGCTCTAATGAGAGATAATTGAAATCTTTGGAACGGCGTGTAATCTAACTATTTCTACGATATACAATTGAAGCATAATCTTCGGCCGAGAAAGGCTAACTGACTGGCCGGGAAATGGGCTGATTTTGTCGGCTGTCAACTATCACCCAAATATGTCGTGTCTATGTCACAGTGAGGGTAATCTGCTCTGAAATCCATGTTCACTACTTCCCATTTCCGAGAGAGCACAGCTATGTCACGAGTTAACCACCTTTGATTTGGTGTTTCACTTTTTTTGTTGGCGGTTACGACCTTTGGGCTACAAATTCGGCAATTTCTCTTTTCATGCGGCCACCCGGTAGTTCTCATTGATATCATGGTACATTTTAAATTACAGCACAGGTGGAGGGAATAGCGAGTGTAATGTACCTCATTCATAATCTGGCAGGCGGAGCCCTGAAATATACGGAACACGGGGCGGCCTTTACATCGTGACACTTCATCCTCGATTATCGAAAATCTGGCGCTTTCCTATGAATTCTATCCTTAAGCTGGATCGAGTCGGGATCCTCATGTGCCGTTCTTTTACCTCCACAAGCTTCATGTTGGCAAGTGGTATTATGAATTACCGCCTTGTTGTCCTCTGTTTTTACGTACGGTAGTTTGGTGGCTTCTCAATGATGTATTTCTCTGACCAACGCCCGCTGCAATTTCATTCGCCAAACTTCCCATTGATTTACGATTGAGCATCTGCTACGTTGGCTATTTAGGATATTACAAAATGTCCACGTCATACTCTTTTAATAACTCCAACCGGCGACGCTGTCGCGGGTTCTCCAACTCCCTGCAGGTGAGATATCTTTGTGAGCTCTTATGATCACGTGAAAATATCCCATGGAGCGCCACACAAGTAATGTCTCCATATCTTTAAGGCGTGGATCCACACGGCTAACTCCCGAGGTCGTGGGTAGAATTTTAATTCTTTAGGTGTTTCCTCATTTGTCACGGAAGCATACGCAATCACCTTACCGTCTTTGCATCAACCTGAGAACCCAACCCATGCACGATGCGTCGCAATACCTTTGAATAACATACGTACCTTCGGCAATGTTAACGCTTGGAATGGAGGTTGAATGCAGCTATTTTAATTCTTGGAAATACACTCACGTACCTCTTTGTCCACTAAAACTTCTTTGCTACTGCGTCAGCTTAAGTAGTGCTTCATAAGTGAAATCCTCAACAAATCCTCTGTGAATATCCCACTAACCCGAGCGCGGACTTCGGTCGGAGTGGTAGGTCTAGGCCATGTCTTGAATGCTTCTATTTTACGCGTGTCAACCTATATACCGAGTATCAGAGCACAATATGCCCCCGAAGGCTGCGAGTTCGGCGAATTCACATTTGGAGAAGCTTAGCATATAATTGACGGTCCTTGAGAATGCGGAGCCTTTGTCCATAAATGGGCCTGGTGGTCTGCCTCAGAGCGAGAATACACGAGGTATCATCAATAAACATTATCACGAACAAGTCCGGTATAGTGCAGATATGCTGTTAATTAGGTCCATAAATATTGATGTTGCATTCGTCAACCCAAAGGACATAACTAGAAATTCAAAGTGTCCATATGTCGGGTCACGAAGGCCGTTTTGGGAATGACTCTTTCACGAACTCGAACCTGTTGATATCATCCGGACCGTAAGTCAATCTTGGAGAAATATAAGCCCCACATGGCCATCAACAATATCATCACATTACGGGAAGCGGATACTTATTCTTTATTAACAACCTTGATGGGTTCATAGGTAATCTATACACATACGGAGCAAGTCATCCTTCTTTCCTCCCACCAATAAGAACCAAGCGCACCCATGGTGAAATTACTCAGCCTGATAAAACCCTTATCTAAAATCCTTCAGCTTGCTCCTTCAACTCTCGAGTTGCGGGAGCCATGCGGTACGGAGACGATATGGGGCCGAGTGCACAGTAGCAAGTCGATTGCAAAATCTATTTCCCTTTCTGGGGGAATGCTAGGTAGCTCATCGGGAATACACTAACCACCGGAATAGACTGGAGTGTCGGAGACTCTGCGAACATCCTGAACCACGACTGAGTGGTAAATACATCCCTTAGCTATCGAATTTCCACCTTTCGAAGGTAGAAATAAACCTACCTTTGGTGTAGGCTGTCTTTGCCTTTCCACTCTCGCCTCCCACGAAAGTGGAATCGGACCGTCTTGGTCAACATTCTACGTTAGCATAACGGCACTAACCAATCCATACCCATAATGGCATCGAAATCGTGTTTCTAGTTCTACCGGATCTGTGGTTTGACGATGTCGTGACGTGTACCCTCTGATAAATTTTGCTAGCTATAATAGAGTCACTGATGGGTGTGGATACTGAGAAGGGCTGCTTTAATAATTCTGGTGCAACACTAAACTTTCGAGCCACAAATGGGAACATAGGACAAAGTGGACCTGGATCAATCGATCTGTAGCGAGGCATGTGAGCAGGATAGTCATCATACTGTTACCACATGCGGAGACGCCTGCGAATCACGTATCCCTGGTAATGCATAGGTACGGCTTGAGCCCGTACCTGAACTAGAAGGCTCCTGATCTCAGCCTCCACCTGCTGAACCTGAGGGCCTACGCTTTGCTGAGGCTACTGGGCTCGTGGCCACACGTATCCCCAATCACACGACTATCTCGGCTCTCTTTCCCCACAGGGCCGGACAATCTCGTAGGTGCCCGCTCCTGCCCACATATACCAACATCTGAGGAGCCATATCTACAAGCTCCGGTGTGAGTCGCTGCAATTAGGGGCAGGGTAGGGTGTGAGTCTGCTTTGCTCCACCCTTCTCACATTGCGGTGAATCTACCGTTCGAGCTATACAGATTCGGCGCCTCGACGAACAAATCTGCGGCTGCTGCTATGGTAGAGGTGGGGGTCTAGGGGATCTGCCTGACAACCGGGGCCTGGGTCCCTCTCTGAACCTCCCTACGTAGTTCATCGATCTATCTGCGCCAGCATTGCTCTGATTGTCATCTCTTTGTCAGTTGTCGTTATGCAAGGCTCAAATAAAGTCTGCAAGACAGCTACTTTCGAACAATATCCATATCCTCTCATTAACGTAGTCGTCATGCACGTGCCTCAATGTATTCTGGGTTCAGACCCGCAATAAACGGTGAACTTCACGGACGACATAGTGTCTAAAGTATGAGCATAGCGGGCTAGAGTCAAAGCGCTAAAACATATTCTCGTCGGCTCCTCGCTCCTGCTCAGAAGTGCAAAAACTGATCCATCCAGACACAGCTCAGGATCTCTCGGGGCAAGTAACGGTCCAGGAAGGCCTTCGAGAAGAAAGGCTGGAACAGGTCGGAGGGCAACATCTCTCCCTCGAGACCTTTCCAACTCTCATACCATATCACTTCTAATGTACTTAATCGAAACAGTGCCATCTCGACTAATTCTGTAGGTGTCACAGCCATGACCTGAAAATTCTCACATCTGATCTAAATCTGGGGTCCCTATGTGATCTGACCACAGTAGCGTGGGGATCCGGTGCCAAAAACTCCCACGACCCTCGAGCGCCGAATCGGCTTTGATGAAACATACTTGTTCTGGTGTAGCGGCGCGGCATGTGGCCATCATTTGTGCCAACCCTTTGCGCTACGAGCTACCAGTGCGATGGTGTAGGTACGGGGAGGCTATCGGAGCGGTGTCGTGCCAAGCGGCTCCCTGGTGAGAGGGGCTAGCAGGAAGGCTGATGATGCCTCTATATCGCCCTCGGAAATCGGGTGACTCACGGGAATGGCGGGGCATCCTGCTGGTGCGCTATACTCTGTTCTTTATCTAACCTTCTACCTATGGCGAGGTATGGCAGTACTTGCCATTTTTATGCAGCTAGACAAGAATATGATAAGTTTTAGGACTCAACCCCGATGCGCACCGCTCTATATACAGAACAAGAAGAAAGAGTAACCATCCTATCATGCCTTGCGGCCTCACACACTTCCTATAGTATGTAGTGCTAACACATCCATGGAACAAGACTACAGCACGCCGGCTTGCAGACTCGCTGGGACACGACCTGCTCATTCGCGTTTGCGCCCCGCCTTGGGGTATGACTTGCACTTGGTGCTAGTAGGACACAGGCGCTAACTAGTGAGCCTAAGTTGTCTGGTGCACAGGCGCTCTATCTCAGTTTGAAACAACGGGCTATATAACGTTGTAAATACAGCCCCCGGGCGATAAGGCCTTATAGCCGCCTGTAAAGGAAAACAACTAACTAGAACCATATCAATGTAAGGGAGCCTATGCGGGCCGACGAGGAGGCCACACATCTTTGTCTAGTTATCTCCTGCTCAATATGAGGAACAGCGAACATTTACGTGGCCAGGCAAGGTCACCACTACTATACGAAAATGGCCCCACTGGCCAACACAATCAACAGCTTTTCAACAGCTAACATGTGCATGGCCCACCACAGCCAGAAGCTGTTAACCACGGGGAGATATATATATATATACAATGAAAGCCTCTTATGAATACGTAAGATGGTCAGACGGGCCCCGACCTACCCGTGCTACATCTGATAAAGAAAATGAACTACACCTCTGAATATCAAGCTCCGGATGACAGAAACGTGGCTCATGGCGCTAAATCACGAGGGATCGCCTCCCTCGTCTATGAGTACCTACTGACCCAGTAATCACGGCGCCCCAAATGGGCGTGAATATTGCAGCTGATGCAGAGTATGCAAAGCAAGCGAAAACATACGAATATAAGCAACATAAGTAGAAACCTTTCTGAATAGTAAAGATGTAGATATTGGAACTGATAGAATACGAGCAGGAGCTTTTCCATCTTGAAAGTAAGGTAGGGAGGCGTCACACATCGGCGTAGCGATAAGCTACATTAACTAATAAATAACATATATATATACATATATAACAAGCAAGGACCAATACCATCCACCCCATAGACGGGTGCCAACCAGCAAGCAATCTGCCCTTGCACAGTTAGAAACTTCATCCAAAATAAGTCACTCCACTGGCCTAATAACTACGAGCACCTCTACCATTTTGGAATTCTCCGGCTCGGGTTATGATTATACATTATAAATAGCGTATACGGCGGGAGGACTCGTACTATATCATGCTTTGTAACTATATACATTGTATAAAGTTCCACACAGGCGCAAGCGCACAACGGGGTAAGCTGTGCGCTATGTTGATCGGCTGATATGGGGAAAGCAATCACGTCTCCGTCCTACTACGGACGGCATGCCACTCCTTGGAGTGACGTATACCCACCCGCTCAATGGGTTGACACGATTTACCAACCCCGGGGGCAGGGGCGCTCAAGGGTGCCCTCACGGCGACACAATCAAGTCTCAACAATCAGCCAATCACATATAGCGAGCATGTTTAAGGCGAAAATACTATCGTATTCGATTTCTTATTACGAACTCTTTTTCTACTTTACACTTGATTCTCTCTTGCTTTATACTAAATACAGGATCTTATCATTTGTATGGCTATCTTGTGGCGAGATATTATCATTGTATGGTTATACGTAGCCGAGGATACTATCACAGTATTACTATATGCAGGATATTATACATGCATCGATTTACTTTACTAGCTTATATTCGAATATATGTCATATTATTATAAAACATGCTTGCTAAACGCATCTTGGACTGTCTTGATACGAAATAATATCTTGCATTTAGCCTTTGTTTTACTAGCTTTGGACTGAGTATGACTTAACAACGCAAAACGAGGTTTGCGGGTCGCACAAAACTCAATATTCGACTCGGGAATTCTATTATGGAGTTTTCTTGCATTATGCTAGGCTAGAGTTACTAACGCGAAGAAACTAACTACATACCTTCCATGGTTTATCCGACTAACGGGCGAAGCTCGGTTAGTACTCCAGCTATTTCTCCCAACTGCATTCACATGTATATCAATTAGAACTAAATACACTAATATTCTAGAAGAAAAACATCACTTTCGATATATTTATATTTAAACATTGGCGTATCGAGAAAGACGGTCGAAAAATATTTTTTGAAAGTCAGGAAGAATCTCCTTACAGAGTTCCGATTATATTGACTTCAATTGAGCATTCCTTTTTTACCAGCAGGCATGTATCGTTTTGACCGAGCCCCATTGAAACTAAATCATTAGGAATGCTCCCTTCTTTGCTAAATACCTCGGTATCTGAGTTAATTTGAGTTTGGACCCATGGGTTTGGCCAGGCGTAATCGAACAAAAATTATAAAGGAAACTCGTCTCCCTGTTTACCTCTATAAACTTAAGAAATTATGAAAGTTAAATGAAGAGTAAACCGAAGTTGGAAACTTTTTATACTTAGGCTGCGGGCGGGGCCGCGTGTCACGGGGCCAGCACGGAGGCCCTCCCCTTCGTGACACGTTGCCATCACTGAGGGCTACGCTGACTCCTTCTGCAATGGTTTCGACGAATTTCTTATCCGGTCTTTCCCAGGCCTTTTTCACAACATGTGTGGTGACATTTAAAAACTCTTAACCAACATGCGAGTAGGTCATCTACGTGTCGAATGTTACGGGGTGTAACACAATGGAACAATGCGAGGGGATCTAATATTGCTTTGATAAGTGAAATGTAGGGATTATACACTTAAAAGAGCCCAGATTGAATGTGAACTGCTTGTCATTGAGGAATGTGAACTTTTTTCATTGGAGACTACGATGTTTTAGAGCACGTGAGAATTGAAAATGTACTAAATTCTGCAAAATGATGAAACTACGAGGAAAATAAGAGCTTGGAGAATCCAAAGTTGTAGACAGAAAATGAATAGAAAGTTCAAAAAAATATTTAAGTGCTAGCTTTTACCAAGGGAAAATATGTAAATGGAGAAATGTTACCACTCTTTCAACATACGACCCTTTTAAAGCACTAGAAATTTGCATACAAGGTTCATTGTTGAATCAAATTGAGAGAAACCGAGGTGATAAAGCTAGGGCTTAAAGTCTCCAGCTTTGATTTGGTTTCTCTTATGATCTCGTCCTACTGAGAATCAGATCAAACTCCACTTCTTTATCCTGAGAAGACACTAACAAGAAGTTCATCATTGGGGTCCCGTGCAAAGTTCTCAAACTTAGCGCGCAATGAACGAAATATAGCGGAAAACTTTATTTGAAGTATGGGAAATCATCTGATTGAAAAGAAAATGCTAATAGAATAGAAAGAAATGATTATCGGGCTTAGAAACTCCAATTTTTGGGTTTGATTAAGATCGTAGAAAAATAGTAAATCTAAATCAAGACTTCACCATAAAAGGAACTTTCTCTAACCGCAGGAAGTAGAAGGTATCAAGCCTAGACCATCCTTATTCTAAGCGCGATTATATCTGTTCGAACATTAATTCATTGAGTTGAGTAAGATATGCGCTTGTTTTCTCGTTCATATGTTTATTTTTCATCTCACGTTATATCGTAATAGATCAGAAGATGTGTAGATCTATAAGATACAAAGTTGTTGAAAATGGAAACGTGCAAGTCAGATGGACCACGATGAATATCAATGGCGGGCTTGCATTATACTAGTTCCTTTTCCTTTTCGGTATTCCTTTTGGTTTTAGACCAATCTTATATCAAAATGACATTGTATTTTAAGGAGATTGAGAGGTTTGTAACATGATGTGACTTCCTTTCTTTATAATTTGAGGTCCATATTTCTTATATGTGAGACCTTAAAATTGTACATTGCATTGTCAATGATTCATGAGTTTTCTGTTGCACCTACCAAGGATTAAGGAGTCTTAGTATATGTTAATTGAATACACAAGAGATAAACACCATGAACATGAACTAAATCAATGCATGAATTGTTCAATCTATGTTGCTAGCTGGACATTGTAGCATAATGAGTTTGGTCCTTGACTCGGTTTCTCAAATGGTGAAGACTATTATATATTTAGGTGTAGCCCCTTACTTGTATTTTCAATAGGTGCAACATCTCCTACTCTTTGTCCTTGTACTACTCTTCCACCCAATGTTAAAATTCTTCATGACCTTGATTATATCCACAATATTCACATTAACGGATTATCGTATATTAGATTTTTGTTCTTGGGTTCACCTTTTCTTTATACGGCAAGGTCTTTGGCATCGCTTGAGTCTTGCCTAAAAAGGCCCTAAAAGTGTGGAACATTCTTTTAAAATGAAGAAAACAAGGTAGAAGAATTAGCTTTGGGATTGGGATTGGGTTTGGAGCTAAAAGTTCAAGATCACATAAACGAATACGTAGGTTGGTAATTTCAAATACTAAACCTCTGTTTCACCATTGGTGTTCAAACAAGCAACCACATATCAATCTAGTGATAAAAATATGTTTCTATTGCGGCTTAAAAAAGAAGAAAAAAAAACGTAAAAATTTCTTTCTTGGTTTAATTTCATACTTAATAAGTAGCTTGATGTCCTTCCAGTATAATCCTTCAACACAACAACATTCTTATAATTGTTCAAGAAGCATGGCATGGCGAAAATTGAAGCCAACATGCAACATCCGGAGAATCAAAATATCAAATTCATCAGTCTACTTGTCCCAAATAACTTTCTCCATCTTCTCTGGGGAATATGGCAAATACCCTTCTTTTGAATCATGGTCACTATAACTAATTTCACTAATATTAGCTTAACTAAATCTTACATGCACTAATGTTCCATAAATTTAATCATGAACCAAATAATTCCAAAATGCTTGATCAACTATAACTCTAACTTGACAACCAACCAACCACATACCATTTTAATTAGTTAGTCTCATGGCGGGTCGGTTGTGTAACCGTCGGAATTATAACTCATTGAATAAATTGATACAGAAAAGCCATATTTTACCTATACTATTAAAAGAAAATGAAAGCGAGATGACGTACCTTGATCATGTGCTTCTTTCATTATAAATAGCTTCACATGGGGAAAAACTTAGTATTCCAAATTATTTTTAGATTAGTGACGAAAATTTTTACTAAAATTGAAAAAATATTACAAATTTAAAAAAAAAAGAATGCAACTTGAGAAACTAATAACTAATAATCAAATCATCCTACGATTTCTTAGTCGTTACATTGACGAGTTAACAAATAATTAAAACAAACAAATAATTAAAAAAACAAAAAAAACATGTAATTTAATTAAAATACAAAAATTAAAAATATTTTTAAAAAAAAAAGGAAATTATGAATATAATTAATGATAGTGGGGTTGTAATAAAGCTCTATCCAACGTTCATCATCATTTTAACAAATTCATCAAAGTTGACTTGACCATCACCATCCAAATCTGCTTCTCTAATCATCTGCTCCAACTTCTTCATCTGTTAATTTCTCCCCAAGATTGATCATCCCATGCCTTAACTGCAATACATGATCAATATATATTAATTAAAAAGTCAAAAAAGAGCAAGTGTAATATTGGTCGAATTGTGAACTATGGAAAGTTCATTGGACAAAAAGGTGGTCTAGTGAGATACCCTAATAAATAAACTTGGATTTGAAACAGCTGTATAAATAAGATTATTTTATTACAACATATTTTAATGACAGATCAAATTCACATGTGGTGCTTTTGAGCCATGTAGAAGTAAGGGCGTTTATCTGAACTATTTTGACAGAAAATTATATTATATATAAAATAAATAAAAAAACCTTTTTAATTTTTTTAATAATTTTAAATTCTTTTAATAAAAATTTTAACTCCTTTGATAACGTAAACACCTTGGCAGCCGTGACAATGACAGAATGAATTTATTTTTAATGTAATATCCATTGAGCATATATATTTCTTTTTATTTAATTGTAACTATAATGAGACTTTATGTTTTATGGTTGGTCTCGTCAACAATATAGTACCGGCCGTACATGATTGACTTACGAACTGTACTAATTATTCAACATGGATATTTTTTTACGCCATTTTTTTTTTTGCTTTTGGAATTGTAATTTACAAATAGACAAGATTAGTTATTAGATAATCTATATATGTTGTGATTCAACATAAATCCAAATAATAACAAATTTATGATTTTATAGATGAATCAGAATTTTCTGGCGGAGTATGAAGAAGTAAATATTTAAAGAAATTCAATATAAAGTATATATAGATTTAAAAAACACAGTGTGCTTTTTAACTTCTCCAGCAAAAGTCAAATTAGTAATAAACGTATGATCTATAATCGGTGGGTTCAAAAATGATTATGATCTAGTTATATGTATATGCTTTTCTACAGTTTGAGCTGTAATTAATCCATCTAGTCAACCTACGACTAGTATGGTAATAAGATTAGTTATTAAAAGTTGATTTAAATGGAAAAATTTGAAGGCTAACCTCACTAGCAGATATGTAACCATTTTGATCTTTGTCAAACACCTTGAAAGCCTCTTTAAGTTCTTCCTCAGCATCAGTGTCCTGTTTTTCATAATTAACATAATAATATAAAAGTTGTTCTTCTCATGCATATATATATATATATAAATTAGTATTTGTTGAGAAATTTAATTACCTTCTATTTTCTTTTTATAGGTTCAGGGAATTCAGTGAATTCAATGGTACCATTTCCATCAGAATCAACTTCGGTAGTCATATCTGCAGCTCTTCCTCTGTTGGATTTTGATCTAATGACCTTATCACTGTCGCTAATTCTTCTACAGTTATGCAACCTGCACTTAATACATTAATTCAAAAAAAATAATTGAAAAGGGAAGAAGAAGAACCAGTAGTAATAATTACCATCTCCATCTCTGTCAAATAGACTAAAGGCTTCTTGCAATTCAACAATTTGATCATTGTTCAGTATATCCCCTCCCATTATAAATATCTTTCTTTTGTACCTCAAAGGACAGAGAAAGAACAGCTTGAAGCAAGAGTGGAAGAGAGTGAGAAAGAAAGTTAAGAGTATAGCTCAATCCTCGCTGGGCTTTATGTAGAGGAAAAAAAAATTTTTAATGTGGCATGAGGGCTTACTAATAAATATGCTTATCCCATACACAGCTGAAGAAAATTAGAATTAGAATGATTCAAGAAACGTGAGAAAGGTATTAGGAGTACATATCTACTTAAGTCAAGGCCTTCTAGTAGTAGTACTAGCTAGGATTAGTACTTTATTAAAAGATATAATTAGTACTTATTTTGAACTAATGATGATACGGTCTCTTTAACAAATCCAACATATGTGTATTTGGCAGAGTCAAAAAATGTATAGTTAGTAGTGGAAGTTAGGTGGTGTTGTAGTCATGACTTTGTCACCTTCCAAAATCTCCAGACCATACAACACTTGTACATTTTCCATGCTACTTTCTTGAATATTCCCCTCCACCTATATATTGATTTTTGTGATTTTTTATGTTACTTCATCTTTATATTTTGACGACTCCTCATAGGTCTGACACTCCTAACAACAATGTTATTTTAAGTTGAGGTTAGCTAATATGAATCATCGTGCTAAGGATGCTACTTCATAAAATTCATTTTTAGATAATAATATTAATAACATGATACATAAATTAACTCATAATTAAATATTTTTAAAAAAAAAAAATATTAGAAGATAAGAAAATAATAATACTAGCTACCACCAAGTAAATAAAGATAAACAGCTGGATTGTTAAGATGAAGAGGAACAAGAGAGCATTGAGAAAGAGACTGGAGAGGGCATGGGGAGGTGTGTACAGTGAACTCAGAATAAATATGCTTTGTTTCTTTTCCGCAAATACGTATGTATTGGTTAACGCTGGCGTTGCTTGAACCAAGGTACGTATCAAAGATTGCTCTTAATATATTAACGTGAAAGGGGTATTCTTAATATAACAGATACATAAAACAAAAGGAAGGAGTAAGAAATAAGAGCGCTCCATAATAATTATGATTCATATTTTTAGTCAATTTAGCTCTTTCTACAGAATTATTGAAATCAAGTTTTTTGTTATTGGGATAGGTGAATTCACTACTTCTTTCCTTTGGCTCAGCAAACTTTACTCCCAAAAAAAAGACTAAACAAATAATTTTACAATTGTTCATCAAAAATATCTTGTTCTTCTGTTTGTTTTTTTTTCCCAAAGGCTTGCATAAGAAAACGCGATAGAGTGTTGGGCTGTCATGGGCGGAATCAAAGTTTGTAAAGGCAGCAGCTATTGTTGAATGTGTAATCTATGTAAAGCCTTATGGTCTCTCTCAAATACTTTGTGGGCAATAAGGATTTTGAGCTAAAAACAATACAACTTCCATCATTTACTCAAACGTTCTGCTTCCTTTTCGATTTAGCATTTTTAAATTTAATACAAAATAAAACATCAAATAAAATGTTTTTTCGTTTAATTTTACTTATTCATTTTAGATTTGGCATGTCTCTTAAGAAATAATAATTAATATGAGTATTTTATCATAATATCTATATTAATTGATGTATGGTCTTAGGTCTTGAGAAATAATTTGAAAAATAAGTAACTAATATTGAAGGTAAAACAGGAACAAAATAATTGCTTATTAATGATAGGTTAAATGTGACAAGTAAAAAATAAAAATCTATATTTAAAATATTAGACAAGTAAAAATAAACGGAAAGAGTAAAATTGATAGTCTAAAACAAGTCATAAATATTTGTGTGACTTTAAATTATCTCAGGAAGGGTAAAATAAATCCTTTCTAATGTTAAATTACTTTTAAATACCTAGGTAACAGTTTTCTAAAACAAACTAAAAAAATAAAAAAAAACACTATAAATTAAAATTTTCAAAAATTAAAAATATTAAAAAAATCAATAATTTTAAAATTAAATACTTACACCGTATACTATGAACATTCTATACTTACACCTTGTAGATTATATTATTACTAAATATATCAAAAATAATTATTAAAATATAAAACTAAATTATAAATAAACTTTTTCTCAAAATTACTTTTATGAAATTTTAAAATACAAGATAAAAAACTTAACAAAAAATTTTATATTTTTTATTTGTTTAATTTAATAAATATTAACAAATAATAAATATTTTTTGAAACAGAAAATCATAAATAGGAATATGAACACAAATTGTTTAATAAGATATACAAATTAGTAATACTTTCTTGCACTTTAATATGTAATTTTATTTAATTATAATACTTATTATATAAAATTGTATATTTTTCTTTAATTTTTATTTATTCTCCGCTTCAAAATTATTTTAAAATATTTATTTAGATGAAAGTTTTATTTGTGTAGAATTTTCGTTATATAAAAGTGTTTAAACTTTCTTGAAAGGAAATAACACCATGTGGGGGTGTTAGTGAAGGATTTTCATAGTATAGGAGGTGTAAGTATATGATTTTAACATATAAGGAATTTATCTATGTGATAGTCTGTTTAGCCAAATTTTTGAAGGCGGAATTATTTATTTTTTACGAAAATTGCTTATCATAAAAAAAATGAGGTGTTTGGTCAAACTTTTGAGAGAAAATAGTGTTTTTAATTAGTATAAGTTGTTTTGAAGCTAAAGAAAGTTGGCTATCGAAAGCCTTTATTTGAAAAACACTTTTAGAAAATACATAAGAAGAACTTTTCAAAAGTTTAGTCAAACACAAGTGCTTACCATGAAAATACCTTTTTAATAAGCACTTTTAAAAAAAAATATTAAAAATTTGGTCAAACAAACTATGAGTCATAGCATGAAATGTATAGCTTGAATACAGCCTAAAAGTTATCGTGCATATAATTAATGCCCAGGTAGTTCCTAAACATACATGTATAACTAATTAATACCCTCTCAATCTTATTTTAATTATTTGCTTTAATTTTTTTCACATTATCTTAAAAAAATAAAATCTGTAATTCAATAAATTGTTAACTAATTTAAATAAAAATGGATTTGATCTTTTTCCTCTTAAATAGTTGCATTCTTATTAATATTAAGAGTATGATTAAAATAATTAATAATTTTAATTTTGATCTTCTAAAGTAATATTTTTTTCATTTTAATTTATTTGCCAAATTTTAATTTGTGATGGAGTTTAAAAAAAAATTAAACTTTATTAGTCTTAAATTAAAGATGTACATAACTTTTTAAATATTATTTAATCTTGTGATCTTACATATATCATGTTAAAAAAAGTTGGAAATTAAATATTTACTTTAAAAAAAAGATATTTTCTTTTTAAATGAACTAAAAAAAGTAAAAAAACAAATTAAAATAAAGATATTAGTATCTATTTATGAAATATATTTTTTAAATTAAAGTGATAATCAATTATAAATGAGGAAGGAGTAGCGGATGCGAACAAGGCCTATTCAATATGAATTCAAATTAAACGAGTTTTAATAAAAATATAGAACATCAAATAAAAAAAATAAATTCAATATTTTCAAGCCTCCTATAATACAGTGTAACCTCAGCAATAAATTAAAAATATGTTCACCATCTCAAGGTGCTAGTTGGCACGTGGCACACAGTGTTTTAGAAAAATGGTCCAAGGCCTAAAGCTTCTGGGAACTCATTCCAACCTAAATACCACGGCTGTCAACCAAAAATTAAAGTTGGAACTAAACAATTGTGTTTTATTTGAATTAAAATATAAATTAATATTTTTAATTAAATGCATAATTATATAAATTTATTCAATTTCTAATTCTAAATATTTCATTTTATTTAACTTTGTCCACAGACTGAGAGGCTGAAGTCTAGAAATTAACAAGTGTTTTAAGCATTGGGGTTTGCGCTAAAACAGTGCCAACTTTAAAAACCCAAGATTTGATTAGTGGAATAATAAAGTGTCAAATCAAAAGGGACATAAATGTGCTTGGCTGTCAATACGCGCTTTTGCTTCTGACGAGGTGAGCTGCATTCTCATTTGGATCTTTATTTTCATCTCATCTCATACTCATACTCATACTACCATTTATTTAGTTATAACTCACTTATTTAAATTCTCAAATATCACCTTCACATTTTAGGTCTAAATGAGATCGACACTCAATATTTTAATTTATTTGAATGAACCAACTAGTATGCTATTACATGAGATATCTATACGGAATATGATGGAAAACATTCGTATCACAACGTTTTTAAAAGAAAAGGCTTTCATTCATAAAACATTAATATTGAGTTAAATCATTCGTCTTAAACTAATCCAATAATAAAAAAAGCTTACCAACATGGTTTGCATCATTGAACCTCTAAACTCATTTAGCTATGAAGTCTCAATATAATCATGATTAGCAAAATTTATCGGGACAAGACAGCATACTGCATAACTCAAAAAGCTAAACAAAACAACTACACCTCCCAAAAACAAGTGGACTCACCAAAAAGTTGATAATTATCAAGATCTAGTGAGTAACCATGATATCACGTATTTGAATATGCATCGTGAAATACGGTACTTGCGACAAAAAGAGATGTAAGTACATGTGGAATAGTACTCGTATGTAAAATGGCATAGAATGAAACAAAATAGAGACATGAAATAAATGGGCAATTAAAGACTCATAAGTAAGACATAGAATGAATCAAAGCATTCAATCAGGTGGCCTTATACGCGTTTTCATCTTTCGTTATAAATTAGTTCATTAAAGGAGCTTCTTGGACATAATTCTTGTGGGAGCACAAGGTCTGATCGGCTAAACCACCTTATATCTTGTCGGTGCATAAGACATACATAACATAGGTTAGCATGAGATCCATATCATATCCACATGGAGATAACATAGAGATATCACCAAAAAATTTGAAATGATCCTTATCCCATATTCACATACGTAGTTTCATACGATTGTCATAGGACTCAAGCCTTTTCTGTTATCAATATTATTCCCAATTCATTATGTGATAAAGTTCAGCTCGAAAGTTCATAAGTCGTAATTCATAGATCATGAGCAGGTTCATCATATTATAAATTATAAAGTTTTGCTTTCTTAGAAAAAAAACATAATCATCATATTTTTGAAAAAAAATTTACATTGAAGTCATGTTTTTAAGAAAATTCAAAATCTTTTGACGTAATCTGATGATAAGAGCAATGAGACTCATAGATTAAAAATATTATAAACAATTCATAGAGATAGTGAATTTACATGAACAAGCACCTCATATTTATAACTAACCCTAATTGTCTCATAAGAGGAATTTATCGGGATTTGAAGAAACATAATGCAGAAGAGAATAATGATAATTTTCAAACGTAGAGATAGTCTTACATACCTTAATCGTTCTAAAACATTTGAAGGAAAATATTGTTTTTTGAAGAAGAACTCCAAAATCCGCTCTTAAACCTTAAGAAGGATATTTTTTGAAACCCCTAGGTGTATGGTGCATAATCTCGTTAGGAATTCGTAAATAATCATGAAAATCGCTTAGAAAATCATGTAACATACTTAACTTAATGTGATAGGAATTATAAGAAGAGAATACTCGTGTTAGGACTTGGAGAGGTGAAAAAGTGAGAAAAATCAGAGAGATCGCATTATAACTATTGTGTCGAATGACTTACGGTGAGCAGGACTTTAGATACGCTCTGTAGATCTCACTACGGTTCATTGCTTGGTTTTGAATGGTAACGGGCCATTAAATAATTGTCTTCAAAGATCCCGTTCCTAACCAAGGTTTTCGGATTACGGCTCGTAGATGGGTTTACGATCATGGATGTACATGCCGGGTGACTTTGGTTTCCACGATGTCTCATCTGGTACCGGAGAGGTAGTAGATTCCACATACAAGTTCGTAGAACTTATCCTACATAAGGCACCCCTCAAAAACAATAGCATAATTTTTGGAGAACCAAGTTTTGCTTTTATGTGTGATTCATATGTTGATTTTACAGTCATATGTAGTCCCCCATGCTTAGAATCATAGAAGTTCTCTGCAGTTGTTGTTCCTCTGTAGGTCAATATAAGGATCGTAAATCAATTGTAACGCACTAAATTGGATCATGGTGGTTGTAACTGGGATCGTTGCTCGTAGGTGCATTATATGGTTTTGTAGATCAATTGGCATGAACGTAACAAGTCACAACCGGTTCGATTCGGTAAAATCTTACGAATTCACTTATAGATTAGAAGGTATAAGTACTTACTATCACTTGTAGACGTACTAGTCTTAGATAGAGATGATTTCTACGACTTTGCTTGCTAGGTCTCCGTCAAATCGATCCAATTTCAAGATTCAAATTCCATAGATACCAATTCTTTGTAGGCCCGAATTCGTGCAAGAAAAATTTGTAATTAAACGAGATTTGATAGCTGTTTACCTTCAATTGATGAGAAACTAGAGAGGGAAAATGTATGGCCGCTGCTATGTTTTGAAAATGTTTTAAATGAAACAATACACACAACTTAAACATATATAGAGGAAGCGGTGCAGGGGGTCATGACACTGTACTCCTATCGCAGGCCGACGGGCGTGCGCGCCGCTCCAGCATGGGAGAGGGGAGCACGGCGCAGCGCCCGTAGTGCACACCTCCGGCTCCTTCCACCCGCTCGCTCGATAAACGCGCTCCCCGTTCCACCTTTGACCCTTCTCGCATACCGCACTCTAAGAACTCTTGACATGCAAGCACACATTGGTTAGACAATGATAAACTTACAGTGTAACTTGGTATTAGAACTACTCCTCACGTTTCAAAATAAGTAGTGCTTTTAGCTCATGCGGCATCATGCCAAGAATATTCTTCGTTCACCAGAAACAAAAATGTAATTTTATCCACTTACCCTAATAAATATCTTGAAAAATTGTAGCTCTTTGATATTTTCTTGGTTATGTCTCTCTCCATTTAAATAAGTGGAAGGTGAAGAACATCATTAATGTCTTCTTGATTATGTAAGCAGCGACATTTTAAGCGGAGGGAGTAGTACCCTATACTTTTAACATGATATGATATATTATTAATATAAGAATAGTCATGAATAGGGTGTATAACTAATACATCATAATTAGCCACTATAAGTGGAAAGTCAAAAAGTGAAAAATAGATTATTATTTTATTCGTTCTACTCTAAATTAAAATTTAATTAAATACTTTAAATAATAATAATAAATATCATCATATTATTATATAAGTGAGAAGCCAAAATGTGAAAAATTAGAATACGATTTTGCTGTTCACTAAATTACAATTTAATTAAATACTTCAAATAATAATAAATAAATAAATAAATATATTATTATAAAACATAATAATATTTTATTATATAATTTATATTACACATATAAAATTATATTAAAATTAAAATTTTAATAAAATATTTAAAAAACGAACATACACATAAAAAATTTTAAAATACAAAAAAAATAAAAAAAATAAAAAAAATAAAAAAAATAAAAAAAATAAAAAAAATAAAAAAAATAAAAAATATGAAATTTTTTTATGTTTTTAATTTTTTAAAATTAATTAATTAAAATATTAAAATACTCCAAACATTGAAAACTAATATACCCTTTAAATAATAATAACAAATATATGAATAATAAATAAGTAAAAGAATTAAAATACGAAAATACCCTCCAAACATTGAAATACTAATATATCATTCATATAATAGTTAATAAATAAATAATAACAAATAAAAAATAGTAGTAATGCTTGACAACAACAACAATAATTATTCTTATAATATTTTGCTATACTAAAAGTAAAATTGCATAGCAATAAATATTATTATTATTAATATTAAATATTATTATTAAAGTATCTTAGGATTTTTTTTTCAAAGAAAAAAGAAAAAACTTTTGCACTAAAAATGAATAAAATTTCGGATACAAATGTGAGTCTCTTCGATTCTTTAGAAGCATAATAGTAGTAACATACTAACATCCATATTGTAAGTTGTAAGCGAAGTCCATGAGTCTCTTCCACATCGTACCATTTAGACTTTTAAATCCTTATAATTTATAAAAACTTATCAAAAGTTGTCACAGACATTAATAATTATAAATGTTTAAACCTTTTTCACTTCCAGTTTTGATTTTCTTGTAATCATGTCTTTTTCAATTAATTAAGAAAGTTATCTTCACTTATATAAATGAACTTTTACCTCAACCTTTACCATTAGAAATTTTTTCTTTTTAATTTCACTTTATCTTACTATGTGGGTTCAAAATCAATACGTGGTAGAGGTACCCTTCCTAGTTTTATTTGAATATTTATTTTATAAGATAATCAAATTTATTTTTTCTTTCTTAATGTCTAGTTCGGTTGGTCTATCTTAAATTTATCTTAATATTTGAGGTGCGGTTTAAGGGGATCATGAGGCGAGATATAATGACCATCATAATATGTTTTGTCTTGATAATTTTTTTTTTAGGATCATCGGAACAATATAGAAAAAAGAGATTTATGTCAAAATTTTATTGCTAAAATTTGATTGGAAAGTTGAATAACAATGACCATCACATTTGGATTAAGCAAGTTGATAAGTTGATGTAATTCTTGAAGACTAAATGCTTCATTTTTGGTGCTTTTATTTCTTAATTCTTTTGTATTCTTATGTGAATTTGTAGCATTTTTAAATTTCCTACTTTGTAAAATGATATGCAAGATTTGAATTTTCTTTTGGCAGAGCTATATGGTCTTTTTGACATTTGTGGTTACAATTTTGTGTTTACAATTTGGCCACAAATGTAAAAAAGACCATATTGTCTTTTCTTTCAAAAATAAAACTAGGTAATTATTAATAATTAATAAATAAATTTTAAAAAAATAAATTGGAAAATTAGCAAATCTTGGACTATCATTTATCCATTGTGATTTTCCTTGTGAACTTTAAGTTAGGGTATGTTGGGTAATAAGAAATTGAAATATTTTTAGGATAAATCTAAATGACCATAAGGATTTAGATCATAATGGCAATAATTCTTTGTTTACACACTATGAATCGGCTTTGCCCTTTACAATAAACATCGTTTTAACCAAATTATTTGAGTCCAAAATAAGTAAATAAGTATGGTTTTATGGTTTTAAGGATCAAGACGATGTTCATGTTTTTTTTCTTTCTAAATCTACCACTTCTGCAATAAATGATCTAAAAGGTGTAGTGAGAGATAACAAAGCAATTTGAGAAGATATAAACGTGTAAACCAGTTAAATAATTACTCTTTTTTAAATAGTAAGTTATTTAATGAATATATTAAAACCTTAAATGACACTTATTTTGGACAGAATGGAGTAATTTATTTGGAAATATTTGTTGGTACGCAAGATAAAAGATAGAATAAAACATCGAATCACACTCTTTAAAGGCAGTGAGTTTCATACAAATAATTTTTATATTATTATATTAGGGAATTTATTCGTATTTTGCGGTTATTAAAAAAAGTAAATAATTATAATAAAATATTGTTAAAATTTAATAAAAAATATTGACATTTACACATCGATTGATTTTATTTTTTCTCTATTTTTCATGTGTAAGATTGATATCAAACAATAAAGAAATTTTAACTTAACAATTATTGAACAAACGATCCTCTTTAATTTTTATCTTCCAATTGCATATATCAAATTAAGAATCATGTAATTTTAACCTTTTTAATAATATTTATTAAAATAAATAAAAAAACCTTTTTAATTTTTTTAAATTAATATAGTTTCACAAATTTAAGAATTTAATTAAGAAAAGGCAAAAAAAATTCTTATTGCCTTTTGATATTTTTTAGATCACCTTTTTTTCCTTTTATTATTTTCTTGATAATTATTTCTTTCTATTAATTTTATTTTAATACTTTTTTATTATGTAATCTTACATTTTTTATTTTGGTATTTACTCGAATATTATTTCTCGATTCTCCCTTTTATTTGTTCTCTTTTTTCGTTTATTAATTTTGCTTCTTCAATTCCTCCGTATAATTAATAACAATTATTTACATTTCCTAAAGTAATCAAAGTAATTCACCTTTCTTTTTCTACTAATTTTATGAAAAATTCTAAGAAATTATTTTTTTATTAACTTTAATTAATAAATATTTTCATGATTTGTTGCTACATTAAAATTTTAAAAAATAACTACATAAATAATTTTGATAACTTTTTTCAGAATTTTTAAAGATTACGTGCTAATAAAATGTATTAACGAATGTACTCTAATGTTTCTCGAGAACTATTCTTTATAATTTCTTTTATGAATGACCTTGATCATATAATTTCATACGACATTTTTCAAATTTGTCTTGTTATATATATATACATAAAGAAGCCATATAAATTTAGAAAGTCAAAATACCAATATTCTATCATCCTTCTTAATTTATAAAAAAAAATTAAAAAATTTAAGTGTCCATGGTCGAGTAGAGTCAACAATAATTCTAGATTTAATTACTCTTTTTATCTAATTATCATGGTCTTTTTCTACTTTTAAAAGATTTACGATCTAACTTTTATCTTATATGTATATTAATTCTTCTTCAAGATATAATTTAGATATTTAACAAATATATCATAAATTATAAATCATAATACATACTTTTTTTCTCTTTTTTTCTCATATTCATACCCTTCAAAAATCGGTATCCTTGATCGGGAGTGGTACCCCAAGATCATCGTCTTCTTTCACTTCTTATTAACTTTATTTTAAAAAATATAAATTACTTTCTATCTTGACTAATTCCTCATTCTCTCATTTTATTAATATTTTTCTTGGTGCTAAATTACTAAGAAAAATCTTTTAATATTATCATAAAAAATTATTATCAATAAAAATAATAAATAATGAATTAGAATTCAATAAAGAACAAAATTTTCTTTATTGAAGAAAGGAGAGAAAGACAAACAATATTACTAAATTATTTTTATCTAACCCAATATTTTGTATTTTTTCAGTTGCTTAATTTTAAAGGAGATAGACCAACAAACAATTGTAATAATCTATGAATATAAAAAATTAGTACTTTTACCAATAATAAAAAATAACATGGACTACATTTTTATATGTCAATAAATAATTTTCTACGAAATAGACAATATTAAGAAAATGATAAAATAATTTTCTTGGAGGATATAATAGACTTATTAAAATTGATTAATAACTAATTTCTTAGCGACATGTGTTGACTTTGTTCCCGATACCTTTCTATATTGAAACTTTCTTTGCGATGCGGAGAAACAAAAAAGTTCGCATCTGTCAATAAAGAACAAAAGAAAAAAAAATTAACTAACAAATGAATTTTAAAGAATACGATAGTTAAGAATTGAATGGGGAAGATGAACTATATTGCAATATAACATAATCAAATTATATTTTTAAAAGAAGTAAACTCCATTTCAAAGATTCTTTTATTCTTGACTTGACTTATAATCAAGTGTTCTTGTCAGTGGCTACTTTTCTACAAAGTATAGCATATCTAATAAAACTTAAAATAATAATTTTACTTAATTTTTATAAAAGTGTCATAAACTTTTCCATTAAATGGCCCAGGTTATAAACCTCAAGAATTTATGAGAGATGGATATTCCTAAAATGCCCCACAATTAGAGTAGATGTTATGAAGATGGCAGTGTAATGATTAATACGGATGAACTTTAATAAATAACAACTTTTAAATATGCTATATGAGAATGATCATTGAATATTTTTATTAAGAGGATTAATTTAAAAAAAAAATAGGAAAGGAAGTTGAGGTGTGATTAAGAGGATTAAATGCATTGACTTTTGATTGGTAAATAACTAAATAAATGAAAAAATATATTTCATAAAATCAAATTTTAAGTAGAAAGGGAGAAAAAAATAATAAATAATAAATAAATAGAATAAATAAAAAAAAAACCAAAAAAAAAGGAGAAGAAAGAGTAAATAGAATTCTTGATATATATATTAATTTAATGTAGTATATTTAATATAATTAAAGAGAGTTAAAAGAGCGACTTTTGAGTTTTTAACATGGCACAAAAATGAAAAAGAAATAGAAAGATATTTTTAAAAATGAATAAATAGAGATAAAAGAAAAAAAAGAAAAAACATAAAAAAATTCTTAATCAAAAGATATATATATATATATATATATACATATATATTCTTTAATGTAGTATATTTAATATATATAGTTAAAAGAGTGACTTTTGAGTTTCTTAACATGACACATAAATGAGAAAAAAAAAGAAAAGATGTCAAAAATAGAAGAAAAAAATAAATATTTTTCTAGGCCATAAAAAGGAGTGTGTCATCATTTTGTCTATACCTTTATATATATATTGTTCAAATATATCTATAAATATGTTTTCATAAACCAAAATTCAAAAAGTTAATTTTAAAATTAAAATATTTCATTTATTACTATAATAAATAAAAATAATTTAATAATATAAATTTAATATAATAAAAATATTACATTAAAAAATAATTATGAATATTAACTTAGCAATTAATGACCTTACATTTTATAATATGTTAAATTAAAAATATTATATAATAAAAATAATAATAAAATATTTAAACAATGATTTGAATTTGATGATAGTGTAACTCTATTCACACTTCAAATTTGCAAGAAAAAAATGTAAGATTGAAATGTCTTGCTTCAAATTTGACATTAAAGTAAAAATTAGAGATGGTCTAAGTATAGTCCCTCCGTTACTTTTTACTTGATAGGATAAAATTTACATATTTATTAAAAAAATTAATAAAGATGATAAATATAATCTTATTAATTTTTAAAAATATTTTTTCTATCACTTTTTATTTCAATCATAATTTAATTTCCAATTTCATATAACTGACTATCTCAAATGTTTTTTTTGTTTTTTTAAAATTAAAAATATTTTAAAATAATTATTTTTATTATTTTTAATATATCTAATAATTAAAATGAAGCCGGCGGGAATAATATACTTTGTTTTTCTTTTTGGAGGTAGAGCATGCAGTTATGCTTTAGTAAAAATGAAAATGTATTACATAGAGAATTGTGAACAAGAACATCCAGCTGGATACTTTGACTAGGTTTTATAGTGGCTCTGAATATTTTTAATTATATTTTCTAATGTACTTTAATTTACTTTTTTTTTAAAAAAAAAAAAAAAAGCTGCCTAGATTGCTGAATTGGTAACTTAACATTAAAATGTCTATTCCACCGTCTTATATTACATTGTCATATTTCTAAAGTTTTCAATTTTTTTCTAATCAATTTTATAAAATTAAAATTAATATTTTTATGCATTTTTTAATATTTATGGGAATGTTTTATAATGTTTCATTTTAATTGTTAGGATAAAATTTATACACTCATTAGAAAAATTAGTGAGATGGTTATTTGACTAATATAACTCTATTAATATCTTAAAAACATACAATAATAATTATTGTTCACATTCTAGAATGACTTTAAGTACTAACAGTAGAGTTGAAAAACGTGATCGATTATCTCTTAAAATTTGAAGCAGCAAGTATTTTAGAGCAGCTATTTTTAATATGCAGTGTATGGAGCAGAGGAGTACTCCTTGCTCCAATGCACCAACAAACTACCTACGTACGGTACACATATATCTTTCTACAGTGAAGATTTAACTCTCGATAATGTGTTTGGTCAAGTTTTTAAAAAAATTAAAAAGGTTTTTTTATTTATTTTATATTCTATATTTTTAAAAAATAAGATGTTTGGACAAGCTCTTGGCGAAGTAAGTGCTT
Organism: Datura stramonium; assembly: GCA_018107945.1. NCBI lineage: Eukaryota > Viridiplantae > Streptophyta > Magnoliopsida > Solanales > Solanaceae > Datura > Datura stramonium. Next base: position 59,840 of record JACEIK010004193.1, on the reverse strand, counting down.
TTAAGTATGAAACTGTTTTTCTTATGCTAAAAGAAGTAGTTTCGCCCCAATAACACTTATTTGAAAACTACTTTTTGAAAAATATATTTAGAAATAGTTTTCAAAAGTTTAGCCAAACACTAATTACTGCTCAAAAGTATTTTTTAAATTTATAGCCAAACACAAATTACTTTCTATTAAAAGTATATTTTTTAAAAAAATACTTTTTAAAATAAACTAATTTTAGAAGTTTGGCCAAACTGACTATAAACCCAACAACTAAACTCAAATTTTGACTTCCTCTACGTATATATTACTTCTTGTGTAATTAGCTTCACAACACTTCTTGACTTCTTTGCTTCTGTTAAAATACTGGCATATTCCTTTTTTTCCATACAAAGTAGACGCAGACCGCAAAACTTACTTTATATTAGGGGTGAACATAAATATTGAAGGATCGAACAATTAAATCGAATCAAATTAATTTGATTTTTTGAAAATTCTTAAAAAACCAAGTTCTTTTTGTAATTTTTTCTTTTTTATGAAAAAATTGGTTTTCTGTTTGATAGGTATGAAAATCACAGTTCTAGTTGCACCGAAAAATCACAGTTTTATTAATTATATTTTAAAATAATATTTATATTTAAGTTTTAAAACCCAACTCATTTGGGGTTTGAATCTTCATTTCAAATTTATCATTTAACTCAAAAATAGTCAAATACACAAGTCTCAACCCAACCCAACATTTAAGTTTAACCCTATAAAGTTTGACTCACCCACTTAGCTTATAGTCTTATACGTGAAATACCCATCCCGAAATAAAAAATTGTTAATTGTTAGGTGTTAGGCGGTAGTTAGTTTCTAAAGACTCATTTGGGCATACGAGATGAAATCACTTGACTTAGAATCATGATATGAAATCGTATAAGATGAAGTTTGAAGTTTTGTTTGGACGTACGGTGAGATTTTTAAGTTATATTTTTTCCTCATGAACATAAGAACCCCATAAGTTGTAAATAAAACTATTCAAATTGCTCAAATTCTTTCACAATCCTTACCAAATAAGTAAAAATTCATAATAAATATATTTTACTATCACAAAGTCATTCTAAAAAAAATACAACTTAAGAATCGAACTTTAGTTCAATAAAAAGTAAATTAAACATGAGTTGTAGTATCATTACTCTTTAATATAATTCTCCACATAGTACGAGAAAAGGTTGACAAATATTTAATGTCCAATTTAATAGTTGACAAAGATTTTTTGCGTTTATTAAATAAATGATTGGTAAATGCAGTTGGTATATATAAAATGGTGGACTTTCTTTTTTACAAAATATAAACTTGTGGGTTAATTTTTGCATTTGAAAAAATCCATCTCATGATTTAAAATCCCAAAATCAAGTTTTTGGAGAATTTGAGATTTTATCTCATGATTTAAAATTATGAGATGAAATCGCATATCCAAACGTCTACTAAGTTTCAATTATATTTTATTTGTAATGTTTTAAATTAATGTCTTTGAGTTATTGATTTGTTATAGAAGTTATGCGAAAATGGCGTTGTTGAGCAGGCATTTGTTTTCATGTAAAATATTTTGATAATTTTATTCTCATTTTGTTTCGCACTTGCCTTTGAAAAATTATTTTAAAACACCATACCAAATCGAGCTGAAGTTGAAAAAATCAAGACCAAACCTAATTAATTTAATTTGGTGTCTGATGCACATTTTTGAGCGAGATCGAAATCGAATCAAACTTTTATAAAATCAAATGAATATTAAATGTCCATTCCTACTTTATACTCTTGTAAATTATAAATATTCTTCATATTTATAATTTCTCAAGAAAGGCGTGTAAGAAAAATCAACATTAGTCGAAGCTAGTTATTCATAGCTTCCAAAAAAGGTTAGTGTAAGCATAACACGAGTGTTGTCGGTGATGTTCACGGAAAATCTAATCAAATTAAAAAATTTGTTATTTTATTAATTGGTAAATTACATGTTTTTTTTGTTTTTTTAAAAATTAATTAAATTTTTAAATAAATATTAATTATATAAATGCATATTTAGAAATTATAATTGTCAATACACGCATATATATGTGTGTGTATGTTTTTTTAAATATTTAAAATTTTACGGTACACATTAATTTTTATGATCTTAATTTATAATCTAGATGTTTTCTTTTTAGTCAATCAAATTATTTTAGCACACAACTTTCTAGGTTGATTAGTAATTTTTATTTTGATAATTCAAAATTTATTTATTTCATGTCCAAAATAACTTACCTTTAGTTCTTTAGTTAATCATCATTATTTATAAATATCATCAAAGATAGATATCTTCATAAATCACAACTAGATCTTCAAATTTTTTGCAAAGAAATTTGTGTAAAAAATTTTATTAATATTTCTTAGAAATGGCTAATATTTTGGATAATGAATACAATTATTTTGGAGGAAGACAAGTATATAGCAGTTAATATATATATATATATATATTTAAAAAACGTGAAAAAAATATATTATAAAAAAAAAAAAACCCCAAAAACAAAAAACAAACAATATAAAAAATATAAAAAAACTAAAAAAAATAAAAAAAATAAAAAAAATAAAAAAAATAAAAAAAATAAAAAAATTAACTTAATTTGATTCTAATATTTTAAAATTAACTTAATAATAAAAAGTCATTCAAATGAAACCCTGAACACAACTGTTCTGTTGTTCCATTATTAGAAAATCTATTTTTGACTGAATATTTGTGAAATTCTGTGTTCAATGACGTTAGTCCACCGTCCTTTTTATTAGGAAAGCAGCAATACTTGCCAAATATGTTGGCTTTTCGATGCTAAAAATTGGTGAAAAAACTGAACAACCACTAAAGGTCTGTTTAGTTTTTGTAGAAGAAGTATGATTTTTTCTTTTTTTTTTTTTTATAAACTTTTTATTTCACTAAAGATAAAAAGTTAAATAAGATTTAATAATTTAAATTTTAATAAATTTAAAAATGTCATTTTTTTTTTATTCAAATTATAAAAAGATAAAAAAATTTATTTCCTCAAAACTTTTCGGTGTTTATTTGAGACTTCAACACTTTATCAACACTTGATATGATGGAAATTATTTTTCAGAAAATAAATTTTCACTAAGGGAACAATGTGAGTGGACGTCAATATCATGACTATTTTGAGTTCCAATTTTCATCAATCTAAGAAAATCCATTAAAATAGTATCCTATTATCAATGTCTAATAAGAATAAATCTTTTATCTTTTGGGAAACTTTGAATTCCTACGTATAAAACAAATTTGAAATTTTCTAACAAAACGCGTATAACTATTCTCACTAACTCAAACAGGAAGGAACGTGGAAAGAACATATAGTCCGTCAAGAAAAAAAGAAGATCAACCAAGCAATTAAATTTTATACAACCTGCCCAGTCAAGTTTTGTGCAAACTACTCTCTTAGTTCGATAAAGTTTGATAAATATTATAATTTGATTAATATAATTTTATTAAAATATTTTATAAAAATATTTTTAATTTTTTTAATTTTTTTAATTTTTTGTTTTTTTGAAATTAGAATTTTGATTTGAATTTGTGGCAACGTCACTGGTTGGAAATGTTGAAATGTGTTTTTATAAATAAATATTTTAAATATATCTATCGAGTAGAAGGGGAATCTTGAAGTACTTTTGGTAGCGAAGAAATCTAGAGCCCATTTGATTTAGTTGAAAAGTGACTTTTAACATAAGTGCTTTATTTTGTAAATAAACGAGTTATGTGTTTGGATAAAGAGAGATCTTTGGCCGAAAAAGTTATTGTTGTGTTTGGTACATAAGTGTTGTTAAGCACTTATTTTAGGTCAAATAGTAAATGCCTTTAAAGTTTATTAACACTATAAAAAGCGAATTACTATGATATTTTTATTTCTAAAATAATTAAATTTTAAATTAATTTTTAATTAAAAATTTTATAACTTAATATTCTTTTTTCTGTTTTTATATTTTTAATTTTAAAATATATAATTTGAATAAAATTATGCAAATCTCTCATTTACTTTTTAGTAGGAGTATAGTTCTATTTTTATTTATAAATTAGATAATAATCAAATGAATTAATACAATCTCGATTTTTTTCTCTTTTCAGATTTTTAATTATTTTTTTCTAATATGCACAAAATAAAATTTTACTCATTTACTTTTTAGTAGGAGTATAGTTCTATTTTTTATTTATAAAATTGAATATAATAATTCAAATGAATTAATACAATCTCGATTTTTTTCTCTTTTCAGATTTTTAATTATTTTTTTTCTAATATGCACAAAAAAATAAAATTTTATCAAAGATTTGAGTGAGGGTATTATTGAAATTATAAAAATATTATGGGATAAAAAGGTGAATAGTTTGGTTAAACTTAAATGACTTATAAGCCAAAAAATAAAAAGTCGGTATCTACCAACTTTTGACTTTTGACTTTTTTAAAACACTTTTTAAACTTTTTAAAGTAATTTTTGATAAAACCAAACACTACAAAAAATTAAAAAATATTTATAAATTGATTTGACCAACTTATAAGCTAAATCAAACAGCCTTTTAAATGTAACATAAATGGGTACAAGGCAAAAATTCATTAACTGTCACAGTTGACCACAAAAAATTCATGCATTTAAAGTCGTCATGATCAAATGAAGGAAGCAAACTATAAAAAAGGCATTGATTAGTTCAAATTGAGAAATGTAATTAGGATGGCTCGGGCCAAATTACCAATGTAACTACTTTTATTAACTCAGAGGAAACTGGAGACAGGTTTGTTAGTTCAACTAGCATCACATCAAAGGTAGTAAAATCAACTCATAAAATTTAAATGAATTATTGATTCATTTATGAGAAAAATTACATAAATAACTATATTTAGGCCGATTGTGTGTTTATATTG
>JACEIK010004193.1:27024-41852 GCA_018107945.1 Datura stramonium | reverse complement strand
ATTTAATTATTTAATGTAGATATACACGTTCGAAACACGTGTCCAAAAACTAGTATGTTTCTTGTTTGATATAATATTTTTTAATTTATGTATAATTAATACATTAATACAAATATTAATTATACACTTTATTTGCTATTATTCTATATATAACTAATACATAGCAAATTATGATATTAGCAATTTAAGAATTTCTTATACATGCATAAGCATGATTAAAAATTCAATTGTCTTTGAAATTCGTCATAACCTTTTTCAAATCATTTTATTTTGAAATTCTATGATGGAATTATATAGTTGTTATGATGGCTCTTTAATTTCTCTTGTATTTCTCTCTGGTCTTTATTTTTCATAATTCAATAAGTTGTTTGTGATAGAAGAAGCAATGGATTTTTCTTCTATTTGTTTGCAATTTTGCTCCCATGAAACCACTATTTGCTCCCTTATAAAGATAAACACACAGTAGGGGTTACAAAAAAAATCAATAAATCGCACCGATTCAATAATTCAAATCAAATCAAGAAAAAAAAAACTTGATTAGTGATTTGATTTGATTTGATTTTGTGTTGGAAAAAATTATTCAATCATAATTGATTTGGTTTGGTTTGATTTAAACTACAAAAAAGTCAAAACGAACTAAATCAATCCGAAATTATATGTATATAATTTTTATAAATATTTTATGTAATTTATAAATACTTCTTAAACTTTTTCATAGTTTTTGTCTTTTAACATATTATTTCAAGATTGGACTTAGAATTTTAAATGATCCAATAAGTTTTATAGCTCATAAATGCTTGTTATTAACTCAAATAAATCAAAAATTAAAATTAAATCAATATTAATGCTAATAAAAGAAATGAAACACTAGAAATGACAATAATATTAGATATCCATTCTTTAATTTTGGATTGATTAATTTATAAACTGAAAATATAATTTTTTTTAAAAAAATTTAGTTGTGTAATTAATACTTATCAGTCATACTTAGTTTGACATGACTTACTACTTTTAGAGTATAATTATTTTCATTAGGGAAAAACTCAAATATATCATCGAACTTTCAGAAATGACTCAGTTATGCCATCCGTTAATACTTGAGTTTATTTATACCATTGGCCTGACACATTTGATTCATTCATGCCACAAATTATTAACGAACCCCTACTACTATCAAATTTTGCTATGTGACATTATCTAAACCCTTCATTACTTACCAACCCCACCTTCTTTTACGAGTGACATATGTGAGCCATTCATCAAGTTCAGTGGCATATTTGAGCCTTTTTTAGTTTCTTATCATGTCTCAACCACTATTAATAACACCCCACCATGAAAGACATACATATTCTTAAGTCACACATTCATTTGTACTTTCACGCCCGGTTATACCTCATTAATGTACTCTCTTTTAAATTCGTCTTTTTTTTTCCTAAAACAAATATTGAATCATTTTCCCAAGCTACCATCACGCCCCAATCACTATAATACCCTAAAATTTCACCATGAAAACTCACACAGTACTCTTAATTCACACGTTCAATGTAAATAAGCCCAATTATTAACGGATGACATATCTGAGCCATTTCTAAAAGTTCGATGACATAGTTGAGTTTTCCCCCCTTTTACTATGACTTAAGAATTGACAATATTTGTTTTATGCCATTTCATTATTTTTTTTGTTGAATATTTTAGTACAATGTGAACACTAGCCTCATATTTTATGTTATTTTCTTAATTAAGAAACATCTTAATAGTTATATGTTACTAGGATTAAAGAAATATTTCAATCACAAGTTATATTTTTTGTATGAAGATTTTATTGAGAAAAAAATTTGAAAAAATCTGAAAAACTTGAAAATCCGAAAAAGTCCAAGGTTGAAAAACCTGAATTTTATTGGTTTGATTTGGTTTATAGATTTAAAAACCTAATATAATTGGTTTGATTTGGTATTTAAAAAATCTAAACCGACCCAGGCTATGTATACCCCTAACAAATAGCTTGATGGCACCATCGAGTTCTCAGATTTGCACAAATATAAAAAACAACTGCTCATATTGTAGTTGTCGTTGCAAAGAAAGTGTATAAATCTAAAAAATGTGATGATATTTTGTAGGCGAGTCGTTACGTCATATATCAATTAAAATACAGTTCATTCCCGAACGACCTACAAAAGCGAGAAAGAAGACATACTAGATTCTATAAACAGTTGGGGATATTTGTTCTGCATGTCGGCCTCGGTCTCCCAAGTAGCTTTCTCTATGAGACGATTCTTCCACTGGACCTTTACCATTGCAATCTCCTTTGATCTCAACTTGTGGATCTCTCTATCTACTATAGCCATGGGCTCCTCCTTATAGGACAAGTTCTCATCATGCAACACTGAATCCTATTTGATTATGTACAATCCATCCTCATAGTATTTCTTTAACATGGAGACATGAAAATGTTGGATGTATTCCTGACAGTCCTGGAGGCAAGGCTAATTCATAAGCTACTTCCCCCACACACTGAAGAATCTTGAACAACCCAATGTATCTCGAGCTAAGTTTGCCCCACATTCCAAACCTCATCACCCCCTTCATAGGGTAGACCTTGAGCAACACTTTCTCTCTCACTATGAACTCCACGTCCCTTACCTTTCTGTCCGCATATTGTTTCTGCCTGCTTTGAGTAGCTACCAGTCGTTCCTGAATTATCCGAACATTTTCCAAGCACTTCTTAAGCAAGTCAGTGCCCCAGGGTATCACTTTGAATGCATCGAACCAATCGACTGGAGACATGCATTTCCTCTCATACAGAGCTTCGACTGACGCCATGTCAATACTCGAGTGATAGCTGTTATTGTAAGCAAACTCTACCTAAGGCAAAAATTTATCCCAATGGCCACCAAAATCAATCAAGCAGGCCTGAAGCATGTCTTCTAACACCTGAGTTTTCCTTTTCGACTGCCCGTCTATCTGCGGATGGAAGGATGTGCTCAAGTCCAACCTGATACCTAGTTCTGCCTGTAAGGACCTCCAGAAATGAGAGGTGAATTGTGTACCCCTGTACGGGATGATCGAAACTGGCATCCCATACAATCGAATCACCTCTTTCACATACATCTTGGCTAGTCTCTCAGCATTGTATGTCACTTGAATACGTGAGAAGTAGGCAGACTTAGTCAATATGTCGACGATGACCCAAATAGATTCAAATTTCCCTAACATATTTGGAAGACCAATCATGAAGTCCGTCGCTATCCGCTCCCACTTCCACTCTAAGATGGGAATCCTCTGAAGTACTCCCCCAGGCTTCTGATGCTCACACTTCACCTACTGACAGTTTAGGCACTGTGCGACATGATCGACAATGTTCCTCTTCATTCTGCCCCACCAATAATATCGTTTCAGGTCATGATAGATTTTAGTAACCCCAGGATAGGTAGAGTACCTTGAGTTATGAGATTCTAACAAGATGGTTTTGATCAGCTCTCCAACCCGAGGAACACATACACACCTCTTATTCTTAGGACCCCTTTGTCATCTAATGCTGCTTTCTTAGCTTCTCCTCATAAGACCTTGTCCCGAATCTTACTCAATTTTACATCCTCAAAGTGCCTGGCTTTCATTTCCTCTAGCAATGACGATGTAGTCTCCACACTAACTAATATCCCTCCTATCTCTGCCAATGTGAGTCCTACCAGATTGTTGGCCAAGGTTTGAACTGCTTTGGCCATTAGGCGCCGAGTATCTTCCAACAAGCCAGACCACCCATGCTTATGGATTTTCGGCTCAAGGCATCTGCCATCACATTTTCCTTCCCTGGGTGATACAAAATTGTAACATCATAGTCCTTTAAGCAGTTCCATCCATCTCCACTGCCTCAAATTAAGATCTTTCTAGGAAAATGCGTATTGCAAGCTGCGATGTTCTATGAACATCTCACAATGGGGCCCCATACAAGTAATGCCTCCAGATTTTCAGGGCGAACACTACTGCTGACAACTCTAGATAATGTTTGGAGTAGTTCTTCTCGTGCATTCAATTATCTCGAAGCATAAGCAATGACTTGTCCTTCCTACATTAACACAACACCCAACCTAGATCATGAGGCACCACAATAAACTACAAAGTCTTTACCTTCTATTGGTAGTGCTAGGATAGGTGCCATGGTTAGCATGGTTTTGAGCTTCTGAAAACTCTCTTCACATTCCTCAGACCATTAGAAAGATACATCCTTTTGAGTCATCCTTGTCAACACCGAGGCAATAGCTACAAACCCCTTTACAAATTGGCGGTAATAGTGGGCCAGTCCCATAAAACTCTGAACTTCTATTACTGTAGTAGGTTTAACCCAATTTTGGACTGCTTTCATCTTCTATGGACCCATATTAATCCCTTTCTTGGAGACTACATGCCCTAAAGAGGACACCGACTCTTGCTAAAATTCACATTTTGATGAACTTGGCATACAGTTGTTTCTCCTTCGGCAACCCCAACACAATTCTCAAATGATTCTCATGCTCCTTCTTAGTCTTAGAGTACACCAAAATATCATTAATGAAAACTATAACAAACGAATACAAATAGGGTTTGAAGATACTGTTCATCAAGCTCATGAACATTGCATGAGCATTAGAGAGTCCGAATGACATAATTAGGAAATCATAATCTCCATACCTAGTCCGCAAAGCTGTCTTGAGAATATCCTCAGCATGAATCTTCAACTGATGATAGCCCGACCTCAAGTCAATCTTGGAGAACACTGCTACCCCTTGTAACTGATAAAATAGGTCATCTATCCGAGGAAGAGGGTATTTATTCTGAATGATTACCTTATTCAGCTTACGGTAATCATTGCACATCTGCATGCTACCGTCCTTCTTTTTCACAAACAACAACGAGCACCCCATGGGGAGACACTCGACCTGGTAAACCCTTTACTAAGTAGCTCCTGCAACTGCTCCTTGAGTTCTCTCAACTCAACTGGTGCCATTCTGTATGGAAGTATAGAAATAGGTCAGGTCCCTAGCTCTAAATCTCTACAGAAGTTAATATCGCGATTTGGCGACATGCTAGGCAGATCCACGGGAAATACCTCTAGGAATTCGCAAACTACTGGGACTGACTTTATGGAAGGACCCTCTGAACTGGTATCCCGAATGTGGGCTAGATATGCTGAACATCCCCACCCCATCGATTTCTAGGCATGAATCTAAGTGATGAGTTTCTTAGGAGGGGGGCTACAATTCCCCTTCCACTCCAACCTAGACGACCCTGACCCCACTATTGGTGATTGTCTTAGCATGACAATCTAGAATGGCATGGTATAAAGACAACCAGCTCATTCGCAAGATCACATCAAAATATACCATGTCTAAGATCACCAAATCTACTCGAGTATCACAACCCATGAAGTCCACTGAACAAGCATGACCGACCCTATCCACCACTTTAGAATCCCTAAAAGGAGTAGACACATAAATAGGAATATCAAGTACATCACAAACAAGATCCAACCCTGCAGTAAAATAAGCAGACACATAGGAAAAAGTAGAGTCAGGATCAAACAAAGCCATATCCATTTTGTCACATACAAAAATAGTACCTGTGATAATGGCGTCTGAAGCCTCTACCTCGCGTCGACCCAAAAATGAATAGAAATGGGCTTGATAACCTGTCTGAGACTCACCCTTGTTGGGCTGTACAACTCCTCTGCCAGACTGATTGCCACCCTTTCCTACCTGAGTACCTCCTCTACCTGACTGGGTTCCACCTCTAACTGCTGGCTGACTGCCCCTCCTTAACTGTGGGCTATCCTTGCTGAACACACTCCTTTCTCTCCCGACAGGGGCTAGAGCTCGAGGAGCTGGATGCGGAATAATCTGCTTGCCCTGACCAAACTTGGGACACCATCTGCAGATATGGCCATACTCCCTGCACTCATGGCACACCTTCTCAATCACTGGTCTCTGAGTCGGAACGGAGGAAATAGGGCGAGCCCCAAAATTTGAGCGAACTATCTAAGTACCCCAACTGTACCTGATGGTCATGGAGTGGTCCCTGGAAGACCTCCAGTTAACACCTGCATAACTAACTAAACATGACGTCCCGAGTAGCCTTTGGGAATTAGAACCCTAGCAAAGGAACCACTAAAAGTACCTAATTTTTCGAGCCTTCTTCTTGGCATTCCTCGCATAACCATCCTATTTCACCCCCTTTACATTTTTCACAAACTCTACTACCTCCCGGAAGGTCTTACTTGTGGAGGCCATTTGAAGGGCTGATAGCTGGAGACACACATTCAAGCCCTTAACAAACCGCCTGATCCTCTCCTCCTCTATGGCCAATAACGGTAGGGCATACCTGGATAGTGAATGGAATTGAGCCTCATATGCTGCAACTAAAGAGGTCCCCTGCTTAATGGTGGTGAACTCGTCTCGCCTCCGATCTCACAGGGTGCGGGCACGTAATTCTCCAGGAAGGTGGAGTAGAATTGGGTCCAGGTCTGTGGTGGTGACCTTGCCGGTCTGCACTCCACAAATTCTCTCCACCAGAGCTTAGCATCATCCATCAGCTGAAAAGTAACAAATTCTACCCTATACTTCTCTACTCCCCCCATTTTGTGGAGCCTCTTGTGGTAGTTGATGATGAACTCATAAGTGTCCTCCGCATCAATTTCATAGAAGGTGGGAGACTTCATCTTCGTGAATGTCACAATCCGAACATAAGCCCAAATCGAGACACGGGACAGAAAACCCCGAGAGGCTTCAAGTTGACCCATGGCATGAACGCGATATCTAAAGAGCAACATAAATAAGCGGAAGACTAACATACATAATAACAAAAGTTTGCATACATATCAAGCTAATACCAAATCAGAAATAACAAATTGATTTCTACATAATGTCTGAATAGCCTCTAATATAACTGATGAGCTGATAGGACATCATCCCCAACTAGTTCGACAAAATTCTGTAACTGAAAGAGCATAAATATCGGTAACTGAATGTCCTCGAAGGATGAGGACTCACCAACATTGGCTGAGGGATGTGAACTCTGAGAATCGGCTAATGGCGGGGCTGTACTTGAATGTTAGAGCCTGTATCATGAAACGATACAACACAGAGTATGCGGTCAGTACTTGAAATGTACTAAGTATGCAAGGTAAGTAAAATAAACAGTTAAAAATACATAAGAGTTCATAAGAGTAGGACAACATGATCATAAAATAGATATCATAATGTAAACATAAGGGCTCAAGGTTTTCAAACCATTCGCAAACTAGTCATAATCATAATTATAAGAGAAAACATTTATAAAACATAACTTGAGCCAAAGCAACATAACATAATCATGCATAAATCATGAGGAACAATGGGAGGACTCATCTTAACCGACACCATCATGATAGTGCCTTACATGATGCCCCACTATTTCGCCCAAGTGGTCAAGACCGTCTCTGGCTTGCCAGGATAGGGGACGTGCGTGCATGGTGATATCACAGGGATCAACTAATAAAAAAATATATATCTACAGTGGCATGTAGTTCTGAGACCATGGGGTTTACCTGAATGCCGGGTCTACTCGGTGCTAGACACTGCTTCCAAAGACATGCACGTGAGGACTCATATAGTAATCGTAAAATTATTCATGAAATTCATGGCTAAATAAAATAATAACATGATGGATCCCACTTGAAATACATGATTAGCCATGAATAAGGGTCCCTGAGTTGGCCAAGAGTCATAAATCCATAAATTATGAAATTCATGCATACTTGTAAAACATGTATATACTTGATATTCATAAATCCATGATGAGTACTTGAGAGAAATCATATCATAAATCATAAATCATAATTTAGGGCTTAAGAAGGTCAAGATCATAATGGAATCATAATTTGACTTTTCATGTGGCATATTTAATTGGGCATACTTTAATTAAAATTTGAAACTATAAATTAATAATCAAAATAATTGTAAACATCTGCCATAGATCATAAAACATGATTTGATACATGAAGGGAATTGACCCATAGATAGATCATAGAGAATTTCACAAGAATTGGGATAAACCCCATAAGATCTTGAAGCTAGATTCTAGAATTGAAATTCATGAAATTGGGAATAATTTAGGGCATCACAGTAAAAGAAACTCCCATTCATAGCCTCACATACCCGGGTAAATCTGATCAACACTCCCTCTTGAAAGCCCAAAGGAAATTTAAGATAATTTGGAGAGATTCTTCAAACTTGATCTTCAAGGAAAGGTTCTAAGTTGCATGCATGGAGTGAAGATACTTAGAATAGGTTTAACACCCTTAAAACCCTACTAACTAAGCTTAAAATGACATAGCTCAGGACCTTAGGGCTTAGGAATGACGAAAATGCCCTTAATGAAAAACCTGAAAATTCAGCACTGCTAGTGACAACAGGCGCAACAACGAGTTGTCCCTTGCTACAACAGACTGTTATTGGCGCAACAACGAGTTGTCCCTTGCTACAACAGACTGTTACTTCCCTTATTGATTCATCCCACTTTTTAGACCTAGACCTGCTACCACGAAAATACCACCAGTCGTACCCAGCTCCTACGACTTGTGGTAACCATTCATTGTCACCACTGCCCATTTTTTGGGATCCTTCCAACGGAAGCATACAACGACCCGTGGCTCCAACTAACGAGTCATTCTAGGACTCATGACTGTCTCCTTGATCATGACCATCCTCACCATGACCCCCTTCCAATGACCCATTACGTCAACCAACGGGTCATCCTTAAACCCGTTTTCACAGAACTCCTCACAGTAGAACCCAACCATGACTGCTTCTCATGATTTGTCAGACCTACCAACGACTCCTACCCCGAGTTTTTCTTAGGGAAATTTCTAGTTTCTCTGCTACTTTTTATTTCAAATCCCGAGTCTAGTATTAAGCACTTCTGGGGTATTACAGTGAACCTCCAAAATAAGTCATGCTCCTCTCCATTCATTACCGGTCCAGCTACCGGACTCGAAAACATCACATGCTCTGAAATTTCATCTATTCCGGGAGATGCAACAGCTGCCTGTTGTATCTCTGACTGCTACCCTGCAGGAGTCACTGGTGCTTCCCCATTACCCATGAGGCCACTCAGAAGATTCAGGACCTGATCCAGGACCTCAAAGGATGTTGGAGTGACTACAACCTCTCCCTGTGTCGGGACCTCTATCTTCACAACCACCCTTTCCTGAACTGCTGGAGGCACTAAAGATGCTGACCTCTATCGAACCGGAGCAGAAGCATGTGCCCCTCTCTAGCAATAGCAGGTCTCTGCCCGTGATCTTTTCCCTGTCCTCTGCCCCAAACTACGACTTCTACTGCTGGCTCGGGTGCTTCTTATCGGTTTCCTCCTTCACGTGTTCTCACCATTTGTGAGAGAAAGGAAGAAGAATTCTCAGATACCGATTTGGAATACTAGATACCAATTGAAATCAAGTAATAGCACGAAAGGCAAGAAAGAATGAAGTTTTTCTAAAATCATGTAGCCTCTCAAAGATAAGTAAAAGATGTCTTTACATCGATCCACGAGACGCTAGTAGACTCATCCTCATAAAATGAGTTCAACGAGCTCTGATACCAACTTTGTCATGACCCAAGTGGCCGTGATTAACATCCATATTATCCCCTCCTGTGGGCGAACCATCAAAATCCTGACTAATTATCCAAATTCGACAACAAATACGAGTAAATCACATTATGAACAATAATTAACGGAAGCTGTAATAAAGTTAAAGAATACAATCATCAAAACCGTCTAGTATACCCACATAACCTGAAAGTCATTGTACATGAGGAAATCTACCTAACATTGTCTAAAAAGGAGTAATTCAAGAAAATCAAAGAAATTTAATGTTTGGACAAAAGACATCTTCAACAATGGAATTGAAACAACACATCCTGATCAGCTCACCTTCAATGAATCTGTTACTGCTCTAAAGATGGGGTCGAGATGAGCTTTCGAGATTGAGCTCTGAACTCAGATAAGAAGTGCAGGAGTAGCATTAGTACAAAACAAAGTATTGGTAGGCATCATCGACAAATCTTAAAATAATAACACATATAAGCGAAATAACAATATGCCATCATCTCAGAACACAAGTTCAGTAAATAACACTCATTTAGGAATTCAATCTAGTGGGGTGTTAGCCGGCCTGCTCATTGGATTGAGTCTCACTGTAACGGTCACTTGACCACTGCCGCGGTCACTCTTCGGTGGAATAGGATCCGCTGCAGCAGTACTACCTTGGAAGAAGTTCGAATTAGCTGCATAACTACAGTTCCCTTAATTCTTTACAATATTCCACTCATCACAACTATCCAAGCTACTTATAGTCGTTAATACAACAATCAATATACAATAACCATATGGAATGTACAATGAAAAATGAGCAAATCATGATAGATTTCACAACCATCACTTAACTCTACAATTACCATCAATTCATCATAAACACATGAACAATTTAATACACACAATACATGGCTAGGAATTTAGTTCATTCAAGTGCTCATGCTCCCGAACTGGTCTTATTTCTTTACACTCAGTCAAATAACGTAACAAATGGTGATATGTAGAGCAAACACCTCCGTTACATCACCGTGAACACTCCAATACTGATCATCGATGTACACACATGCCAGAGGGTATTATTTCTGTCCTTCCAGTCATGATCTGCAGGGTACTATAGAAATTCATTTACTGCACCAATGTGGTACCTGCTCCCACTCATCTACTCATCTAGATGCTCCCTTCAGACGCGAGCCACTCAACCATCATTGCTCACCGAATTCTCTCCTTAGGAATGAGCCACTCATCTCAAAACAATCATGTTATTCACTTTTATTCACTATCTTGGTGTTTTACCATTCGGTCAATTCATTTGACCCTTTTGGGAGGCCTTATCGTACCTCAACTTGAGCATTCACATAATTCATAAATCACTTTCAGACAAAGAAAAAGTACATAGGACAACCTGTCAACATGCAATTCCACCTTACAAAGGTAATGGCACCATATTAGAATCATTTAACCATGAAATTCAACAAGGGAATCATACGACAATCAATATACAGAGATCAATACACACATTATCATCCCACAAAAATATATTCCATTATATAAAGTTTAACTCCTTCTAAACCATAACCTTCCTCGACTAAAGGATTTGAATAACAATTACTGCACTGGAGCCTTGCCTTTCCTCAGCACTTCTGAACGTTCAAAATCTATAAAAATAAATTCAGATTAACCTATTATTTACTCTTCAAATAAGGGTCTTGAAAATTTAAACTCCATCAATTCTATCCTTACTACAGTTCAATTCATTACCCAAGAGTTAAATTATCATACACTAACTTCCCATGACCATTCCAATCCAACTCAAGGGTTTTCTACTCCCTCAATCCTTTTTTCAAATAGTCTTTAATACTAAAGGTTCAAACTTTATGACTCTAAGTCTCAATTTATCTTAAAGATGAAGTAATAGATTCACATTCTCCATAGGGAGTGCTAGTTACCCATTTTTAGGCCTAGGAATCAACACATACCAATACCCATTCCACTTGCCCTAGTTTTTAGTTCTAGAATTTTTCAACCTAGAATTTCTATCATTAGAGGTTCTTCTTTTGATTCTACAGGGTTAGGGAGTCAAAGTAAAGAGAATTGACTTAAATTCTTACCTTAGGGAAGGGAAAACTGCTCTAGTCTTGGGAATTTTCTTTGAGTTCTCAATAGGTCGTGCTTTGAATAATAGAGTAAGCTCCCTGAAATACCACTTAAAACCCACTTACTGACTCCCGTTGGCTACTGCAACGGTCACATTTACGCTGCAGCGGACCCACTATAATGTCCAAGATGCCGTTACAACGGATTTAACAGTAAATCTCCTGGTTTGTTACGACGGGCCTCCAACCGTGATAACGGTCTTGCTGCAGCAGTAATCCCTCCACTGCAGCGGTCTCTCATAACCAGTAGCTCCCATTTCCTACACTCAGGCCATTCCTCAACTTTAAAATTTTATTAACACTCATACAACACCTTCCCACCAACAACTTAGGTTGGAGAGGGGTGTTTCTGACTTATTCCCGCTGCAACGACTGGCGGGCCATTATAGTAAGGCCCAAAATAATTGGGTCAATGAACATGGGTCAAGTCAATGGAGAAGGTCCAAGAACCATATTCCCATACAAAAATTATATACTCGCTCTTATCCTCATTTTCAATATTTCACAAAGAAAACGAATCTCTCTCTCTCATAGCTCCTCTATTGGTCACCCTTTTACCCATTTAAGGTTCTTGAGTTCTTCTTTTTGAACAAGCTCAAAATAAGTATTTTAGTATGTATTTCACATGAATTTAAATTTTAATGGAGTGAAGAAGTTGTGATTCCACATTAAAGTTCATGGGACACTTCCTAGAGCAAAAGCTCTCTAGGCCGCCCATTTAGTATGATATTGTTCTCAACTTGTTTTTTTCTTGTCTCAAAGACTTATTTTGGAAGAAAGTGTAAAGTGGTGAAGAATTTAAGTTAAGAAATTTATATTTTCAAAAAATTGAGGTAAGTTTCTGTCCCTCTCCATCTCTCTTTGTTTATGAAATTGAATAAGAAATTATAAATATAATTGTTATAAGAACTCACGGGATGATGATCAAAATTCGCGAGTTCAATTTTTTATGCTGTTGAAGAGTTTGGGAGTTGTTTTTATATATTTTATTGGCTAGGACAGGTTTTCCACCTTATAAGAATGTTAGTTGACATCATTTTTTTGATTGAAAAAGGAGGGTGAGATGATACACCGATTATTTGAATATTGTATCGGTATGTTGCTTATTTGGTTGCGGCAGACTATTTTGCAAGACACATATTATTGTTAGCTGCTAAAATATGTGTATTATGTACCATATTTGTATTCATTAATTGGATATTAAAGTAGAAAGAAGAATACATTTAAAACGGCCCAACGAGCTAGCCACTCGCCTAGTAGCTGACATATTGTCAATGTGACCCCCGCGTGTTATTTGACTGTTTGTAATAGTTATATCGCTTTTTTTAGATTTTCTACTTTGAGGAAGGGGAAGTACGTTATATATTTTTGAAACCCAAAATCGAGGTATGTAAGGGTAAAATATCATTCGTTGTTAAGGCACGATCCCATATCATTTGTTTCACTTATATGGATCAACGGGGTCCAAACGACATATTTTATATACTCATCATTTGTCACATGATATATATGTTATCTTCACTTGTTTCATACTTTACTTGCTTACCTACTTCACTTGTCCATTTGTGTATAGGTTCCTATCACTTGTTATTACTCCTTACGAGTCAAATATCCATAATATCTTAAATGTTTTTATTTTTTGTTCACTTAAATGTCTATAAGACTCACATGGTCGTACTTGGTTTCACTTGAAATGTCTATATGACTCACTTAGTCGTATTTGTCTTCACTTAAAATGTCTATATGACTCACATGATTGTACTAGTCTTCATTTGATATATCTATATGTATCATATGTCATATTTGTCATGTATTCAAAATAAATTACTTGCTAAAGAACTACTATCTCTTATATAATTGATCAATGGGAACACGATGCACTTGTTCCATTGATTCACTTGATATATGCCTATATGGATGACTTGCTTCATGATTCACTTGTTTATATCTTATGGCTTCATTTGATAACTATCCTAAAATATGAAGGGGGTAGAGATGTGTTCACCAGACTTTGATGCGGCAATAATCTCGCGCACAGGGCTGAGACTTCGACCCTTACTTTTTGAGGCCGTGAGTGGCATACCTGCCCATTATGGAATTACTTATTTGTGCATTTGATCAGTAGGAACATAATGCACTTGTGTTTCACTTGATGTCCATTTATGGAATATCCACCTATGGGATGACCCTGACTTGTGAGCCTTTAGAGGCGTTCCTTCATCTTCTACAAGACTTACGAGACTAAATCACTTGCAAATGATTTTCACAAGTAAATGATAGCATATACTATGCATGTGCCAAATATTGTCTTTGAAGTTTATCCATTCACTTGATCACTTGAAATGACATAAGGCATTGCACTCCACATGTATAAACTATCACGTGTCCTCGTACTAATAAATAATCTAAAGACATTTGAATAACTAGATAATAAGGCTAAGTAATGAGTTACGAGTTCATAAAGTGTTTCTGATTTTCACTTATCTTCACTTGCTCATATTTGATTTTTATTTATTTGAGCTTCCTTACATGGTTCACTTATTATTCGGTATACATATAAACTATGTATTTATGTCCCTATGGCTGGGGGCGCTACATTTCAATAAATGCAGGATCTGATGCATAAGTTGATAGACAGTCTCATTAGGCACTTGTCATTCAACTGTAATTTGGTGAGCTGCACTTTTAACTGAAGTTAGGACGTGTCTAGTACTCCTTTTTATTTGTACATATCTTATAGTAAGGGTATGTCGGGACCTTATCCCAGTCATATTATAGTTATACAAGTTTTGTATTCAGTAGAGGCTTCTTTAATATTGTGGCATTATATATATAAAGTCAATTGTCTCACTTGTTACTTATATTAGTTTGGCTGGTGACCCTCACTTGTATATATAAAGTTTTATGAGTTGTTCAATGTCATTTGTTATATCCTTTATCAAGCCCCATTTGTATAATGAATGTCATCAATTTTTTGTTCGGCTCATCCAGGCTTGGGGCGTGACAACTGAGCTCTTTTTTTAAGGAATAAACAAGAAATAATAAGAGAGAAATACTAGAGTCACTAGTTTATTT